>JAATLQ010034743.1:0-24333 GCA_013421005.1 Heliconius erato x Heliconius himera
TGTTTTTCTAATTCCTTATGCGATTTTCTTTCAAATGATGTGCGATTCACATAAAAAACATATGAGTGCAATTTTCTCCAAAAACGAGTTACGAAAAACATTAATTAAAGGTGATTGCGGCAGGATTTTTTTGGGCAACCCTAGTGTAATCTATTCTACTATCATGTATCATTCTTAAATATAAGTTTCATTAGAAAATCTGATCCCTACAGTTTTAAGCGATGGGATCTTAGGCCATAGCGGGATTAAAATGCTACGGTCTCTGCATACCTCTCTCACCTCGTCCACTGTCAATAACTTGTTTGCCAAGTTCATACATACCCTCCGGCAGGCCCTCGTGCTTTTCTACGTGACCTTTCTCCAATATTTTTGATGCTGTGTTTTCAAAGGTCATCGAGGTCTCCTCTACCTCTCTTACCGCTCACTAGGTCTAGCGCGTGGGTCTAAGAGTCTACACGTAAAATGTGATGGTCCGAATCACTTGGTAACTCCCAGTGGATCACGTTGCAAATGTGCTTAGAAGAATAAAATATAGCAAAGCTATGTGCAACTTATAACTATAATTTTTAACCAAATAACTTAAATTATTTATTAATCTTAAAAGCTTTATCAAATTCCGTGTGATAGAAAGTTAATAAAAATTTATGTAAATGTGTTGCAGAGTAGCAGCAGAATTTCGGCAAGACCAAAGGTCCGGCCAATTTTTTTGCCGAAAGAAAACTATGGATAAAACCAGGATTTTCGATCAAAATTGGCCGAAACCGATATCAGAAACCGAAACCAAAACTTCCGCCGGTCACTACAAATAGCTCTTTTAGAATTGTTGTCCTGCGGTGAGAAATTATGTTACCATTTCGCCCATTCCCCTGTCGTACTTGAAAATAATATCATTACTGTCCTGGTTGCGTTCCATTAAACGCTTAACCATTTTCTTTACGCTAGGAGTACAGTGGCATCGTTGGAAAAGTAAAACATACCGTATATTATTATATACAGTTATTTATTTTTATTGACGCCAGTCGTGGCGCAGGGGCACAAAGTGTGACTGTAAAACCGACTGGTTTTGGGTTCGATCCCCGCTCGAGGAGATGAAATATTTACTTAAATGTATATTTCCATTTCTTCGCTCTGGCGTCGAGGACAAGCGCGGCGTTGAGTTCTGCCACTCAACACGGAATGCCGCCAGAATTCGGTATAAAGTGGGTAACCGAGTGTCTTAACACTAGGTTCCCTCTGCCTATCCTGCAGTGTGCGGGATACAGCATGAAGCTGATTTTTTTTATACATAAGAAAATAAACAAATTTTAGTCACGATGTTTTCTTAACATTTTTTCATTGTATATTTGTATTTTGAGTTTTCATATCCAGACACTGTTAAAAGGAACTTTCTCGTTATTTAACCTTCGTCGTGATATCTGTCAGTGACACGTTTCTATATCAGAAGAAATATTTATATATTTTACATAGCATAGATATGATCCCCACTAGAGGAAATGAATTTTATATTTTCCTTATTTCGCTCTGGTATCGAGGCAAAAGCGCGCCGTTGAGTTCCGCCACTCAGTACGCAACGCATGTGTTGATAGATAGGTTCCCACTGCCTACCCTGCTGTTTATGTGAATGTGAAATGAGAGTAAAGATCAATATTGAATGCTTGTCTAATATTTTCGACAAAGATTTAAATAGGTGCCAAGTTCTGTGTTCACTCAGGACATAATGAAAGCTCTTTAATAAATTACATTCTGAGCTAACACAGTTTTCCACATTTTGCCTCAAATCCAAAACATGAGTATTTGCGGAACTCAACGCTGCACTATTTCACCAAGTGCTATAAATTAAGCAACAACCCTTTTTTGGTACATGTAATTTAACGAATATTATATAAGTATAACGTATAATGTAAAAACGGCATGGGCCATAATGACATTTCCGTAACGCGACTGTGGTATAAGAGGACTCGTAACGCAATTTATATCCAGTTAGGATGGAAAAATAGAATGTGTCGAAAAATAAGACTTTATTCTTGTTTCTATTACTATACCAGCAGGGTTAGTAATAGGAATTAGGGGCCAATCGTTGCGCAGGGACACGAAGTGTGAGTGTAAATGAGAGAGGTTGTGAGTTCGATTCTTCCTCGAGGAAATGCATTTTCTTCGCTCTGGTATTGTGGTAATGTGTGGCGTAAAATTCCACCGCTTAATACGCAAAGCCAAATACGACGGGAAATGGGGTGCGGAGTGTCTTAACACTAAGTTCCCTCTGCCTACCCTGCTGTGTGTGGGATATAACATGATGCTAGCAATATTAATACCAACTGGTATGGTAAAGTATTACTTCGTGGTCTAGAATACAAGGAAGGAAGGATACAGTACGTAGTTATATAAGGAATTGACGTGATATGATAAAAACTTCTTCAATAGACTATCCGACACAGAGCTACTTTTCAATTGAAATCTGTAGTAACAATTGGATCTTATTTTTGTGGGATGACCATAAATTTAACAGCAGATAAAATTGAGCAGAGAAAATTGAGGCTCTTATTGCGCAGGCATAGGTAAAGGCGGGGGAATAAATAAAATAAGTAAATTCCACTCGGGGGAATAAATAAATCAGCTTCACGCTGATTCCAGCACGCTGAAGGGTAAGCAGAGGGAACCTAATATTAAGACACTTCGTTCCCCGCTTTCTGCCGAATTCTGGAGGCATTGCGTGTTGAGTGGCAGAACTCAACGCCGCGCTTGTCCTCGACACCAGAGCGAAGAAATGGAAATATAAATTTAAGTAAATATTTCATCTCTTCGAGTAGGGATCAAACCCACAACCAGTTGGTTTTACAGTCACACTTTGTGCTCCTGCGCCACGACTGGCCTCGAGAAATAAAATATATCATATTTTTATTTGCTCGCTCTGGTAACGAGACAAAGCGCGTCGTTGAGTTCCGTCACTCAACACACAAAACCTCAAGAATTGCGCAGGAACGGAGTGTCTTAACAGTAGGTTCTCAGGTTTCCTCTGTTAACTCAGCCAAAAATTATAAAAAAATAAAATGTATCTTTAAATATAATAGTTTAACTTCCATACAAAGCACATAAGTCTTAAAATATTTTATGTCCTTATAATATCATCAGAATAGTCCAACAAGTAAAACAAGAAAAAATATATTTTAATTTCCATTTGAAGATGCAAATAGAAAATTTATTTCTTTACTATTTCAAAATGCCACTCCCGGGTCGCCGGGACGCTAACGAAAGGAAGTTTTCCTAGGATTTACATTGCAAACATAAATTCCTGTTTCAAAATCATTTTCAACGCTAAGAATATCTTTGAAGATATATAAAAGATGTAATAACTTTTTGCTTAAATAACGTTTTATATATTTTGTTTAGTGCTATAAGCTGATTGTGGCTGTTTTGGGATACGATTTGAGTGTAAGCGTGATAGTCGTGGGTTCAATTGTTACTCGGGGGAGTGAGTTCTGTTATTTTTTTTTATTTTTTGATAAGATAAACCGCAACAATATTTGATCTATACTTTGACGAATCGGAATGTTTATTTGATTACCCCTACCTCAGTTTGATTCAAATTTGACCGAAAAACAAAGAAAGGATTTAGAAGAATCTTTGCAATATTTTTTTTACCTTGTTTGTTATTTGAATTTGGTTATTACAATATCGTAATTGAAATAAATAAAATATACAGAATTTTGAATAAATATACACAACGCAAAGACAAGGCAAACCAAAGGGGTTTGCCTTGTCTTCGTTCTCAATACGCAATGCCTCCGGAATTCGGCAGAAAGTGGGGAATGGAGTGTATAGGGAACACTAGGTTCCCTCTGCCTACCCTGCGGTGTGCGGGATACAGCGTGAAGCTGATTTAATTTAGATTTTTTCAAACACAACACTTCGCTACTATCACCTAACGCAAATAAATCCTAGAATACCAATAATTTTCATCATACAATATCATTAAAAAGCATCAAAGCCAAAAAAAAGTTCTTAAGTCCCAAACACTTCAAGTAAAATTCTATGTTAAATACAACATTGTTTACTCAAGTTCAATTAACATAAATTAAAGCTGAGCGTCAAAAGTTAAGCTTCCACTGTCATCTTATATAAGGAGAGCTTGTGACAGATTCAAAATCTTTTTAGGGTATTTAGGACAGATGATTGACTTAAAATGTTTAAGTCGAAATTATGAAAATATGCCAGTTTGCTATAAATTTATAAACTTATATAAATATATAACCAAATGGTTACTGTAAAATATGTTTCATTTTCTACGTCTTTTTAGCCTACATAATAAGTCATTTTGAGTTTTTTTAGATTCACAATATATTAAGACTCTCCGTCTCTATTCCCTACTAATTTTCAAGAACCTCACATTAGGACACTCTGTTCTCAATTCCCGCCTAATTTTCAAAATATTTTGCGTTGTGTGGCGGAAGAACGACTACTACATAAAAAAATACAAAATATCGTATTTAATAGATTAAAAAAACTGTATGGTTATTACATACCAAGAATTGTACATAACAAGCAAACGACATTTTTCTACTAAAATTGGAAACAAGCAATATTAAGCATGAATTATGTAAAAGCCCTTATAAATGTACATAATTTATATTCGATATAACCGAGAGAGTAATACACTATATTATACAATATATTGACTGATGTGTTCAGGGCGGTCCTTGTATTGATTCTAATATAACAGTATAAACTGTAATATATTAAGTAAATACGTTGATATATATTAAATGAATTGTAAATATATGTTGTTTGAGAATACATACAGACAAGACATGTGTATAAATGTAAACGCGGCGATCGTTGGTTCGTTTCTCTTTCGGAAGTGAATTATTTAATAGTTTCACTTCTTTCCCGCTCTTCTAATTAAGCAAAACTCTGCTTCGCCATTCACCATGCATGCCTCGATTTCAAACGTACAATAAACCGCATCCACAGAGCAAATAGAGCATAGTGTCGAGACTCTCCGTCATCCGCTTGGAATGGAACACTCTGCACCACAAATGTGTAATTTTCTAAATATTAAGATATCTGAAAAATAACGAAATATATGCGATATATATGCAACATTTAAGATTAGTATATATAAAAATTCCTTTTACATTATAAATCTTTCCATACAATATTACCCAAAACCTACTAAAAGGTTTTTGCTTTAAAATCTCGGCCAAGTTTATTTTAGCCGGCAATAATTAGCACAAAGTGGTACGTACGGGACACACACGAAATGTGTGCAAAGTAGGGAAAATGACTTGTTTGTGCGCTCAAATGTGATCAACTTGGCGCGGTTTCAAACACTAGATGAGAAATAGTTAAGGGTAAAGTAAAGAAATTATCTGTTTTTTTTAGGGTGGGTTGTTTTACTGGTTCTTATAAATCTAGTTTTTTTTTATTAAGATAAAAATTCTTAATTGAAGACCACGTTCCGTTCCCCACTTTTAGCTGAATTTTGAGGCATTGTGTGTAGGCATTGAGTGTCTTAATTTTAAGTTCCCAGGTTCCCCCTGCCTACTCTGCTTTGTGCAGGATATAGCATGAAGCTTAAAAAACTACTACTACTACAATAAGTCAAATATATAATATATTATGTACTCATTAGGTTTTGTCATATTTCTTATGTTACAAATCAATTATGTTGAAATTAAAATTTTAACTTTGTAAATTTTTTATAATTTAAAAAAAAAATATTTAGAATATTTTAATAAACGAAAATAATTTATTATACTTGATCTAACTATATAATTTCACATAACTACAATAATTACCTATGTTATCTCTTAAGCCTACGCGAATCAAACACGCAACCACCGCAAATAGGCTTTCGATAAACTGTACGGGCTTCCAACTTATCCTGTTAGTTTCAACCGATTAACAGCAATGACATTACTTACATGTACTGACACGACTGACATGACTTTACATATGTTGATTGGCATTTTTATATATAATGGCAATCTAAATATTCATTTATAATTGAATTACAATAATAGAAAAAACGGCTTTTGTGTTAAGCGCGATCGTTGTGGGTTCGATCCCCAATCGGCGTAATTATTTCGATTTCATATCTGACAAGACAAAGACAAATGTGGTCTTAAGTTTCACCACTTGATTAAGGTTTTCTTTGCCTATCATGCTACATATGAAAAACCGAAAAAAATCTATATAATAGAAACTTTCTATATTGATGATGAAACAATGAATAATTTTCATTTCAGAGCTCAAGATACAAAGTGCGGCGTTGCATTCCACTACTCAACTTAATGTCTTGAATTCGGATGGAATATGATACTGTCTTCCTATCCTGCTTCATTCGGAATACAGTACTTCACGCTGTATCCCGCACACTGCAGGATAGGCAGAGGGAACCTAGTGTTAACACAATCCGTTCCCCACTTTCTGCCGAACTCTGGAGGCATTGCGTGTTGAGTGGCAGAACTCAACGCTGCGCTTGTCCTCGACACCAGAGCTAAGAAATCGAAATATAAATTTAAGTAAATATTTCATCTCTACGAGTGGGGATCGAACCCACAACCAGTCGGTTTTACAGTCACACTTTGTGCCGCTGCGCCACGACTGGACTCTGAAAAAGTAGAAGAATATAGTGCGAGACAGAAAAAATGAATCTCCAAATAAAAATGTGTCTCTACGTAAAATCAATATCACAGAATAAAGTGAAAAAAAAATAATATAGGAAAACATGCTATATCAAATATTATTTTCATATATCTAAAGAACATACTTAAAACGATAATATCAGCGACGATGAGAAAGGAGTGAGCTCGTTACCTACCGGATGGACGTGTCATTAGAAACAACTTCCTGTGGACCCTTCCGCTATCTTCTTTGGACAGGATTATCGGTTCATGTGAACTTATTTGTAAGGTATAATATAATATAATAGGTATATGTGTGATAATTTTAGGTTATTGCTAAAATGGATACTAATAGGACAAAAAATATTTTTTTTTAAGCTTCACGCTGTATCCCGCACACAGACATACACTTCGTTTTCTTTCTAGTGCGAGGAACGTCACGAGTCACGAACCCACAACCGTCGCAGTTACAGTCAGATACTTTGCTACTGCGCTACCACGCTATGGAAAAAAATATAAAATGATAATTGGAACCTTTGAAAAATTTTGTAGTATTATATATCGTTCTACACATTTCATATTCAAGACCAATCATAATACGAAACTCGCGTCGCACGAAGTCTGAGGAGGATAAAGGAAGTTTTCTAATAGCTCGCCTGTCCTTTCAGTAATGTGTTTCCGTTTCACTCGCATGCACATTGTACGTGTTTAATAGTAGCACGTGGAGCTTTTAAGAATAAATGTCAATTTCCTAGTGTAGTTTAAAAGAGATTTTTGAAATAGAACAATATATACGTATAATTAAAAAAAAATTTGCTTCACGCTATATCCTGCACACAGCAGGGGACGCAGATGTAACATAATATTAAGGCATCATGTTAAATTTTCGGGATATGCCGAGATAACCTAGTGTCAAGACACTCCGTTATTCAATAAAACATTTAAAGGTAAATTGAAACATACAATCTGTTTATCGTTATTGAAATTAAATAGATAATGCAAGAAAAAAGTTGTAGCTTTTAGTATTATTCACTTTACGCTATATATTTTTAGCTTATTGCTGTATAACCACTGCACGTACGTAGGAAGGTAGGCAGAGAGAACCTGGGAACCTGGGAACTTAGCGTTCTAACTCCAATCTTCTTAAGGCAATTTCCGCCGAATTGTAGCGGCATTGCGTGTTGAAAAGCGGAACCTCATTTTACCTCATTACCAGAACGAGGGAATGAAAATATTAAATATTTCATTTCTCCAAGCGGGAATCGAACCCACAACCTATCGTCCTTACAGCCGCACAGTTGTGTTCCTGAGCCATGACTGGCCTCAATTAAATTTTATTTATGGATAAAGATTATTTTAATACCTATACCTATTATTTATAAAAACTAAAATATAAAACATACGTAATTTTAAAACGCTATAAGCCTTAACGATACAAAGTCACGTTACTGTGTTTCTATAACAAAATACTTACATAGTTCACCAAAATAGTTGATGTTATCTTACTTAGGAAATTAATATGGCTGTATAAAACTAATTTAATTGGAGTTTATAGGGCATTTTAGATTATAATCAATGCTATTAATATATATATTTTTAGCCCACGATAGTAACTGAGGGGTGCTATAAACTTGACGTGCCTATGGGTGTGTGTCTGTATGTCTGTCTGTGGTATCGTAACTCCCATACGGATGACACTATTTTGATTTAGTTTTTATTGTTTGAAAAGTCACTAAATCGAGTTCTTAGTCATGGTTCCACTGTTTAAATATTATCAACTCCCGAAATCTTCACGTTTTTACACGCATAGCTGGGGTAGCCAAGGTAAAATCTAGTGTCTGGAATCTCCTTTTCCCACTTTCTGCGCCTAGGCATTCTGCATAAAGTGTATCCGGAATAAATTTGTTTCTAATTTCATTTGTTTAACAAACCCTACTATCGTAACTATGATTCTATATTTACAATAGTAGAAATTTTTGTATTCACGCCAACCTTTAGATCTATATACATCTACCTAAAGACTTATTTCAATCATGAAAAATTATAAAATTTAATGAAATGTTTTAAATTTTTCATGATATGAAATAATTTAATTTCATGATGTTATAAAAAATAATATATATTTTTTTTATATATATATAAAATACCGCGTCCGCGTGAAAACCCTATGATAACGAAACAATATTATCAACATAAGAAATATGGTAACTAAATATTGCAAAGCTCTAATCATAGGTCTATTGGTAGCTACTGCAGTATGCTCCTATAAACTATATTTAACGATTTTTCTCCTTTAAGAATCAATCCCGCGGGAACTCCGGGATAAAAAGTAGCCTATATGTTATTCTGGGTCTTTAGCTATCTACATATCAAATTTCATCGTAATCGGTTCAGTAGTATTAGCGTGAAAGAGTAACAAACATCCATACATACTCACAAACTTTCGCATTTATAATATTAGTAGGATTTATTGTTTTTGCTATTTATAACTAAATATCACAATACACGTTAAATTCACACTTTCCGCATACTGACCGAACTTAAGACATTCAAACGAACGCAACTCTATGCCGTACTTTACCTAAACAGAGCACGGAAATGAAGAAATTAATTTTCAGTTTAGGAGATCGAATGCACTACAAACACTGTTATGGTCATATATTTCTTTTTTTTTCAGCTTCACGCTGTATCCCGCACACAGCAGGGTAGGCAGCAGGAACCTAAAGTGTTAAGACAATCCGTTCCCCACTTTCCGCCAATTAATGGAGGCATTGCGTGTTGAGTGGCGGATCTCAACGTCGCGCTTTCCCTCGACCCCAGAGCGAAAAAATGAAAATATAAATGATAATAAATATTTCATCTCCTCAAGAGGGGATCGAACCCATAACCAGTCGGTTTTACAGTCACACCTCGTGCTCCTGCGCCACGACTGGCCTATATATATTTCTTCACATATTTTTAGTGGAACAGCCATCCTGCCATTAAATGCTAGTAAAACGTAATCTACCATTTCCAACTGTACCAAAGTGTTTTTATTATTAAAGTCGAAATAACGTCAACAAAGTTTGCCACGATTGGTATTGTAAAATGCAGTAGTAGCACAATGCAGTAAATAACCTTACTTTTGAGGAAATTGCAGGTTATTTAGTATTATAGAGCGCCAGTAATGTATACTGTCACGCAATAGTTATACTTTCTAACATGAGACTTATAATAATATTATGTTTAAATTAATTAAAATATTATGTCATCGTCATATCCTTGCCGCATACTTTTGCCAGTCGTGGCGCAGGCGAAATTTAAACGTGACTGGTGTGGATTCGATCCTCGATTGGGGAAGTGAAATATTTCATATTTTCATTTCTTAGATCTCAGGTGTCGAGGCAAAGCTCGTCGTTAAATTTCGCCACTCAACACGCAATGCCTTCGGAATTCATTGGAAAATGGGGAACAGAATGTCTTAGCTCTAGGTTCCCTCTGCCTACCCTGCTGTGTGCGGGATAAAACGTGAAAATGATTTGATTTGATTAAAAAGAAATTTGATTTTTTTAATTCAAGTCGTACCTGGTATTAGAACCATACAAACTCTGCAGCCTTATGTAATAGTATAGATATAGATGTATGTATATAAATACACTATAACAATATATTTTTTTTTAAGAATATTAGAATACGCTACTCACTCAGCTGTTACACAGTTTTCCTTTCAATTCGATATATGGAACAGAGATTTGTGAGAATTTATTTTGTAACTGTTGTTGCAAACTGTTTCTGCATATATAATGCAAATGCAAAACATTTGTGTACTGCTTCATGGCTGATTTACGTTACTTATGACTATAAAATGGTTTTGAAGTTAAATAAATCAGCTTCACGCTGTATCCCGCACACAGCAGGGTAGGCAGAGGGAACCTAATATTAAGACACTCCGGTCCCCACTTTCTGCCGAATTCTGGAGGCATTGCGTGTTGAGTGGCAGAACTCAACGCCGCGTTTTGCCTCGACACCAGAACGAAGAAATGGAAATATAAATTTAAGTAAATATTTCATCTCCTCGAGTGTGGATCGAACCCACAACCGTCGCGTTTTAGTCACATCCTTGTTCCTCTGGGCTATGACGGCCTCTTAAGTTTCTTTTCTTATATTTCAAAGTTGTGCAAATAAATAAATGATGTACTATGAAGACTAGTTAGTATCAGTATTAAAATTAATATAGTGCCATACAACTCAACCGTGAAAAACTGCTTCTTCCTCCACTTTCAAGTAACTCCAGCCTCGTGGTGGTAGGTAAATAGAGTTTTGTATGACACATACCATACGTGCTCGAAATGCTTAACGTGATGCGATATAAATGACGTGACGTCTTTTTCCATAAAAAAATGATTATCGAAAAGTGAACGATATAACACAAATATATAATATATCATTTAGAACCTGAGGCCAGTCGTGGGGCAGAGGCACAAAGTGTAAGTGTAGACTGTAAACGCGTTCCACTGGAGAAAGTGAAATATTTATTTTAACTTCTATTTTCATTTCTTCGTTCTATAATCGAGACAAAGCGTAGCGTTAAGTTCCGCCACTCAGCACGCAATGCTTCCAAAATTCGGCGGAACGTGGAGAACGCAGTGTCTCGATACTAGGTTCCCCCTGCCTGCTGTGTGTGAGATACAGCGTGAAGCTGATTTAATTTAATTTCTAATTTAGAACCTAGTTTCTGAGATTAGCGCGTTTCACCAATATAAACCTATTGTACATAAATAGGTCTTATGTGGATAAAAATGGTTTCATATTACATATTCAAATATAATTCAAAAATAAGTAAACGTTAGTGGAACTAGTCCTATAAGGACTAGTTCCACTAACGTTTATAATAAAATAAAAGGGAAAATTATTTTAAAAATATAACATTAAGTTAAGACATCCCTAGTACACGATAATTGTTATGGGTTCAAATCACTTTCGAGGATTTTTAGGGCTTTGTGTTTCTAACAACTTAAGTTTGTCTATTTTAATAAAAAATAAAAATTGTCACGGAACCTTTGGCGGATGAATCGAACTCGCTCATAATCGGTGTTGAAACACTGACTTAACCACTTTACGCCGATTTTTTGAGATATTGCCGGTTGAGCGGCGAAACTCTATCTATCAGAGTGGGAAAATGTCAATCATTTAAATATAATAATTCTTTCGAGTAGAGATCGAACCCACGACCATCGCATTTACAGTCACACAATTGTCCCACTGCGCCACGACTGTCTCAACCCTATTTTACAGTAAATCCTGCCCATAACAAATTCAGTGCTCGCTACTTGGGCTTTGTACAAGATGCATTGCACCGCGTTTGTCACCTTGAAGTATATCCAGTTAAACCCTATATCACGAGTAGCTGCTGCTGACTGATATACTGTATGTAACATTTACAAAGTATGAATTCTTTACACAGCTTCCCTCATAAGAAATTTAGTGTTAAGACACTTTTCGGTGATTTTTTTAAAGATATTCAAGTAGAGCAGTGTTACTCAAAACCACTCAAAAAATAGAGAAATTGCAATAATTTTAATATGACCTTTTGAATCGGGATCGAACCTACAACCATCATGTTTACAGTCATACATTCTTCCACTGAACCACGACTGCCTCAACCTTATTTTACAATCTATCGTAAATCCTGCCCATAGCAAATTCCTACTTGGGCTTTATACAATATGCATTGCACCGCGTTTGTCACCTTGAAATATATCCAGTTAAAATATTTCATCTCCTCAAGTGGGGATCGAACCCACAACCAGTCGATTTTACAGTCACACTTTGTGCCCCTGCACCACGACTGGCCTCTTTACCTACCTATTTAGTTGATATTATACATTTTTAGAAACCCGACGTTTCGAACACTTTGTAGTAGTCTGTGATCACGGATGAAAAACAGATGACAGACATCCGTCTGTCAGTTGACATAATTATTATATAAAACTACCCCCAACGATTAATAGGCTGAACTCCTAGGGCGCGGAGCAGTTAGCTCCGACAAGAGAAGAAACTCTGATCAGAACAAGCTGCCAGATCCCCGTCAGCATTGTCAGCAGATAGATCCCCGTCAGCGTTGGTATATAGGGCAACGAAAAAATAAAAATAATTTATTTCCCTGAGTGGGAATCGAACCTATGACAATCGTGTTTATTATAGAAATTTGCAATTTGTACATAAAGGTCACACACCACAGGAAATAGGCTACCGTAGAAACTTATAACAAACTAACGAACATAAGCATGCTTCTATTGTAAAGTAATTTCAACAGAAAACAAACAAAAGCTCTAACTATATAATTCAGATGGAACAACTTTGCGTGTGGATAAAACCAACTTTAAATTTCATTAATATGAAATTTACATACATATACAGGTGCAGTTTTATTTATAATAAAATTTGACTATCTAAGAGAAAATAT
The DNA here is from genome assembly GCA_013421005.1 of Heliconius erato x Heliconius himera. Lineage (NCBI taxonomy): Eukaryota > Metazoa > Arthropoda > Insecta > Lepidoptera > Nymphalidae > Heliconius > Heliconius erato x Heliconius himera. The sequence goes on from JAATLQ010034743.1 coordinate 13,069, forward strand.
GTATTCATACTATATTTAATATTGGAGAAATGCGGAGTGGGTTCCTAAATTGTAGTTTAGGGTTCCGTAACTCAAGACAATAAAACAATTAAGATCACTTTATTGGTCGTCTGTCTGATCGTCTGTCGAGATCATTTTCCACAAAAACCCGTTGAGGTAACAAGGTAAAATTAATAATACTTATTTAGAAAACGTATAAAAATTTTAACATAGCGGGACTCGAACCCGCCTTTTTTCTCCTAAGTGTGGATAACACTTTAAAAATGTTTAAAAGTATTAAAAAAAATTGTATTCTCTCGTGCCAGACGATAATTCTAAGTAATTATCTTTGGTCAGCGGAAATTTGTAAAAATCTCCCTACAGAGATACTAACAACATAAATAAGTTGTAACAAGCGAATAAAAAAACATAAAAAATTTCGACGTAGCTTAATGAGAACGTATGGCTTAGTGGTCAGACGCCTGGTCGGTTTCCAGGAGGCGCGGGTTCGAGTCCCGCTACGTTAAAATTTTTATACGTTTTCTAAATAAGTATTTTTCTTTCCTAAATGTGGAATAACACTTTAAAAATGTTTAAAAATAAAATTATAAATTTTAGGTCTATTCGTATATGTTTTGGTTTACCTAATTATATTTATATGACAATTGATATTTTAACTTAATGAAACATTATAAATAATATTCTTCACGCATCATTTTTTAGTCAATTATGACAATAAAATTCTAAAGTAACAATATTAAAAGTTTCTCACGACAATACCTACAAGTTGGAGCGAAACCGAATAATTCAGTTCGGAAACTGGAACAAATAGCACCTGGGACGAAAAGTTTACCCTATATATTAGGATCCCTTTAATAAAATGATTATATACTCATATGAACTGCGGCGTTGAGTTCCGGAATTTTATCTGCAATTCGTGTAATTTTTACTAAGAGTAAAAAAGAAGAAGAAAGCGAAGAGTATCCCAACACTGGAAATTAATATACGAAAATTAGTAATATAAATTGCTACATCTTTTTATTTTCAAGTATTTTTCACAAAGAATTTAGTGCTAAGTCACTGTTGTCTATATTGTTGGTCCATTATAAATTATCATGGCTAGTAAAAGAGATGATAATTGTTTCGGATCCCGTAATATTATATTTTCATTATCGCTAGTAACAAGACAAAGCGCGGCGTTGGGTTCCGCCACTCTAATGGAAAGTGTGAAGTGGTTTGCTTTTTAACTCTAAACGGAGGAACAGTTCAATTTCAAATCGCGTCAACAAAATCGCGACGTTGAGTTTCCTCATCTTATGTAACGCAATATCTCACAATAAGTGGAAAGTCGAGAATATTCCCTTTAGATACAATAAAAAGAACTGCAAATTCTATTATAATCTTATAAACAAACACATCTCGCGTCGAGTTCCGCAACTCAACACGCAATGCCTCCAGAATTCAGCGGAACGGCACTGTCTTAATGGGAACGAAGTGTCTTAACAATAGGTTTCTAGATTCCCTCTGTCTACGCTGCGATATGCGGGGTACAGCGAGAACTTAAAAATCTTTTAAATCAATTTACGTAACTTAAAACCGACTATCATCAAAATAATCTAAAAGATATCGACTGAGCTACAAATGTGATTATTCCACTCCGAATAGAATATTACTCTCAGTACGTGTTTTACTTACAAAGAAAGTTTACAAAGCGGCTACAAAAGTACCCTCATACATGATTCTCATGCGTGACGCTATTAAAATGTCTTGTGGTATTTATAATGTTTGCAAAGGACTTGAATATATAGATGTTTATATTTTTGTACTAAAAAGTGCAACATTTTTATTTATGAACCAATCGAAATAAAAGAAGTACCAAATGTTAAGAAAAGCATGTAAATTTTTTAAGAAGTTTCTGAGGTTAGAGTGGACAAACGCACCATCGAACAGACCAATATTCAAAATTATTCCAAAAACATTGTTTTAGTTTTCATTATGTTGATAAATCTATTAATTCTTCTCTTGTCTCTTTATAAGTATAATACTTGTCTCTTCATAAATACCCACAAATTAATTAAATAACTTAAATATTCTACAGTTCTTCTAGTTAATGAACAAAGACAATAAAAAGTTGGTCGGCACTTCACACACGGTGTTTACTGGTTCAATTCCCATATGACAATTTCCAAAACCACAAAACAACAAAATTAAAGAAAACCAATGCAATCTTTAACATTTTCATTTAAAACTTATGTGTTTTCACCCAAAGTACTATAAAAAACACAAAATCAAGTGTAAAATACATCATAAAAACTTTTCTATTCTCGAAGTAACTTTACCAAGAAATATGGTTATGTAAGTTATTTGCATAGCAATGGCCCGCGACGACTCGGAGGACTCACAAGCTATCAACTTCTTAGGATAAATTCAATAAAATCTGATTTCGAATAGATATAACCCTAAAGATGTTCTTGCTATTAATATTTATATGTATTGCAAATGTATATGTATTTTTTGGTTAATTCTTACTTTTTTTCTTACTTTGTCGGTCTATTAAGTTGATATATATCTGTAACATCTTTTAAGTCTTATTTCACACTAAGGAAAGACAAATATTTCAGAAAACGTATAAAATTTCAACGTAGTGAGAAACAAACCCGCACTTCATGGAAATCGTACAGTGACTTTGCCCACCAAACCATACGTTCTTGTCAATCTACATCGAAACTTTTTGTTTCAATGCAGAAACTACAACCTACATATATTTACATATACTCCGTTCCTCATTAAGATACTTCCATCTCCCACTTTCATTAAAAAAATGAACTGCTGGCTTAGTATGAGACATGAGTTCTGTAGAACTCAGAAACTGTTCCTGTGTGTTATGTCCTGATGATTTTTAACGTCATTTTTTTTGTAGAAAATAAAAGTATTTAAAAATATTATATGATCCAGCTGAAAAATTATTTTTTTTTAAATAATCTCACAAAGATATTTATCCAATGCTTTATGAACAATAAATTAAATGGTCTTAACGATCATTCTATATAATGAAATAATATTAAGTTTCAAACATAAGAAAATCTAAAGCAAAAATACAATGAGAACTCGCAGACAAATAACAGTAGATTTTATTGTACCGAGAAATAGGATGATGGCGGTTTATTTTCGTCTGATCAGATAGATTTAATAAAGTTTTGATTGTATAAGTTTTATCTAAAATTCCTTTTATTTTGTTGAAAATTTTGAACCAAGTAAAAAGAGGATAAATGTAAGACGAACGTGCTTAATGCATCTAGCGATGCTATAGATGTGGAGAGCTGTTTGCTTATAAACTTTTATTTGTAAGTTTCCACAGTGTTTTCAATATAACAATAAGTAACGTGGCCAATAAAATTTAGTTCCATGTAAAAAAAAATACAAAAAGAAATATCTGGGAAGGAAAGGTATATCTGGGAAGTATGTTTAGTAGAGACGGAAGTTACGAAATCAATGCAGAAATGTGTATCACTGCCGGTAACAGAAATAAGGTTCTTAGTTGTATTGACAAGACCGCAAAATTTCAGCATAGCTGCACAATGCAGTCCTGATATCGACGCTGTTATACGGCAGCGAAATGTTAGCATCATAGAAAAAAAAGGAGAATACAGTGGTGATATGATCTTTGTAGGATTTGCGGTACAGTTTCGATAACACTGAAGAAAAGTCTCGTAAAAAGTATTTGGAGATGCTCCTCCTCCTGAGGGCACTTATGAGCAGTCTGATAACAAAGGACGAAACAAAGACGTGGCGCAGTGGAAAAGGTCACAGCGTTTGGCGCTCCGTTCTCTCTGGCTAGGTAGAAAATTTTATTTTTATAATTAATAAACTAGACTTTTAAATGATAACAGATGAAGTCACCAACGAGATGATGATAAAAATCAAAATTTTATTCTAAAATATAATTTCTATAATATAACAAAAACATATTTGGCAGAAAAATCAGTATCCGCCACCAAAAATGTGTAGACCGAAGTGTTAGTAAATAGATAAATGAAAGTCAGCAAAAGGATACACAGCCATTTATACTACTCCGGGCTTTCATTTATCTATTCACTCAGCTATGAAATATTATATATACTTTCCAGTGGTGGTAGCAAAACGTTTAATCTCGCTTATAGATTCTCAATTTTAACTCCATTTTTTCCTGCATATAGCAGACAGAGCGAAGTTAGTGTCAGGACACTACTTTCTTGATTTTCCTAATGAATTCGAAGTATTGTATAGTAAATAGCGGAACTTATAGACTCAAAGGTGAAGGTAGAACTATACACTCCGTTTCGTGCTTGGAACCTAGTAAAATGAAATAATTCATTCCCCTTCGCAGGAATTGAACCCACGATCGTCGTGTGTATAGTCAGACGCTGTTTCAATTTTAATTGTATAAAAGCGCTTAAAGATAAAAACGCAGCTTTTCAAATACGATTCGACTAAAGGTCACAAAATTTTAAATTTTCACAACGCGGCAACCAATTTTGTGAACATTTTTCTTTGGTCTTTTACATGCAAGCTGTTCATGGTGAAAAATCTGAAATTGTGGCACCAAATCTTTTTTTAAACATAAATTGAAAGGAATTTAAATTTTACCGCCATTTTACCATAAATATTTGGCAAAAAAATGGTGAACAGTGTCAACAATAGATTTCTTCTGCCTACCGTACTTCTAAGCATAAATTAGTTAAGTTATTTAATTGCCTAGTTTCAATCCTTTTTAGTTCTTAACGGAAGTGTAAGAAGTGCGGAACTCAACGCCACTCGTCGCCTATTTATATTTTGTCATAAATAAAACACGTATTTGTCAAGCCAATGACAAAATATTCCATTGTGCCCATATTGAATAGCGTTGTAGCAGTTAACTTTAGATCGCTTTGTCATTTACACTATTGTGTCTAGGCAATGTATTATGAATCTAGATATTTCTATCAATACACACTTTTCTATTAATCTATTAATTGATAAATAAAATATTCATTGAATCGATACTAATATTTAAAAATAGTTTTAATGTGACTCGTAAAGTTTAATATTTTTTTTTAGCTTCCACTGAGGGATCCTGGGAACCTAATGTTAAGACACTCCATTCCCGACTTACTGCCAAAATTTTGCGGTTTTAAATAAATAATAGAAAGTTTCTTCACAAAAATTGTATTCCAAGCTTCTTGCAATTATGACGCAAATTTATTACTTGTAAACGTCTTAATTATACTACTAAAATATTTTACACACTTTTAAAACTATTTTTACATATCCCGTAGTTGTATTAAAGAGGCCGTTGCGGCACAGTTTCGAGCTAAAAACACTATGGCTGTGAATTAGTTTCATGTCCTCGCTCTTGTAAGAAGACAAAACGCGGCGTTGAGTTTCACCATTTATCACACAATATCTTAAAAATTTGACGGGGCCTAGGGAACATAACGTCTTAACAAATTCTCTCTACCTACCCTCCTATATGCGAGTTACAACGTGAAACTAAACAAAAATTACATTTCCATATTAAAAATTTTACTAAAAATAATTCAAGCAACTAAAGTTTTTATATTAACCCAGTTTTCAACGGGTTAAGGTTAAAAATTCAATTTGCGTTAAATATTTTAGACTAACCGGTCTAATCTAAGCTAGACTACCTTTAAGGCTAGTATGTGGTGGATAGAGCTATCGATCGTCGATTTAGACCGTGTGAGCCCCACCTGTGTACCTTAATCTTTTGAACCATGCAAGGTTTCATATGATCGTACTTTAATGAGAAAGTTCCAGATATTCAGGAGAGTTAATCCAAATATTAAAAAAAATGAAATGGAATCGTTGAACAAAAAATATAATTTGGCTCTATAATTTCAATATTTTAAGACAATTTTATACATATTCTTATTGGAAATAATTTTTTGCTGAACTATATTTATTTCTTAAAAAAAATTAAATTCGCAGCATAATGTGTAAAACAGAGTCACAAATATCAGACAATACCTATCCTTTTTTAAAAAATAATAAATAACAATTATAATATAACGAAAGATGAGCGGTTAAACAAACTAGATAGTTGTTTTTCATTTCAAAACTTTAATGAAACTTAACACGCAATAAGGTAATTTTAGAAGGGTAAAATCTCATTAGATTCTGTTGTGGAGTATATATTTTTCAGACAGTACTTTAATATTTATAATGCTTAAAAAAGATTTTTAAGTACTATATGGCCGTCATGGTGCAAGCGCAGAAACTTGCAATGGTTGTGGGCTTGATTCCGAATCGGGGGAAGGAAATATTAATTATTTTCATTTTCTCGTTATGGTAACGAAGCGCGGCTTTGAGTTCCGCCAATTTAGCGGATAGTGGGGATAGTGGGACCCTAGGTTCCCATGTCTGCCTACCCTGATATATGCGGGATGAATGGATGTATGAAGCAAAAAAAGTACATATATGCATTTGTAACTATAATATTTTGAAGCCATTGTGGTACAGCGGTATAGTCTAAATTCAATTGTTGTAGGTTTGATCTCTGTTTGTTTTAGATATAATGATATTATTTTAAACTATTTTCATTAATTCTCTACCGTTTAGATATCGTATATTGGAAAAATATTTGTTTGATTGATTACTTCAGTTAATAAGTCTAATAATAGTATATATTATTTTATTTAAATAATAGAAAACACAACACTAACTCATCTAGCAACACGATATATAATTTTTTTTTGTCTAATAATCTACTTAATTTAAAAAAAATAATAAAGTTGTCTGATACAAAGTGTATTGCAATTCTAGAAACATTATTTATATGAGTAATTTATTTAAGTACTAAGCACCGTCGAGGCACTGACGCTTAACAATAAATGAAGGTGCAAAAGCAAACTTTGTCAGTGATTGTGTTGCACTCTTACTCTTGGATAACGTCGAGAAGAACTTTTGTGTTAAAATTTATTAATATTGAAGCTTTAGTGTGGAAACAGGAATGTATTAATGAGAACGGAGTGTATTAACACTAGGTGCCCAGGTTCCCTCTACCTACCCCTTTTTACTTTTTTTCAATTTCATAGTGTATCCTACGTGCGGCAGAGTGGGCCTAGCGTTAAGACACTCCCAACTTTCGCTATAATGTCAGAAGTAATTAAAATATTAAATATTTCATTTCTTCGAGAGGGAAATGAACCTATAACCTGAAGTGTTTCCAGTCACACGTCTGTGCTCCTGCGCCACGTCTGGCCAGATTAATATAATTATTATGTAAATTATCATCGTGTTCAACCAACATTTTCACTATTGGTTACCGAACCAAAATTATTAAATATATAAATAAATATTGTCAGTATTATTATTATTATTATTATTATAGCGAAGAAAACCAATAACTGTTGAGGTGGAAAGGTTCCCAAGTCGCGGCCACAAACCGCATGACTTTATGTAGGTCAAGTAAACGCAGGACCGATTTTCATGGAAGTTCTAGAGGGAGTTCTATGTCCAGCAGTGGGCATAGAACTGATGTGATGATCTTCAAGACAAAATAAAGCAGTTGTGGGTTCGACGCCTACTCAGAGAAATATATTGTATACAACCTGGTCTTCAAAAACTTAAGAATCAAAAAAAAAGAGAGTGAGAAGTATCTTAGCACTAAGCTCTATCTAACCATATTATTCATTTCAACTTCAGTATACCGTTTATAGTATGGTAGACAGAGAAAAGTTAGTGTTGTTTCCTTTCCGCCTAAATTTCAAATTAATGCGTGTTGCGGAACTCAACGCCGCGCAAAACTAAGAAATGAAAACATATTATTTATTCCTTATATATTATTCATATTTCTGAGTGGGATCGTACCCGCATTCGTCATGCTTAAAGTCAGACGCTGCACCGCGACGCCACGACGGCCTCTAATCTAGAATTAAATAAATAAATCAGCTTCACGCTGTATCCCGCACACAGACGCAGAGGGAACCTAGGGTTATGACTCTCCATTTCCCATTTTCTGCCGATTTCAGGAGGCATTGCGTGTTAAGTGGCAGAACTCAACGCCGCACTTGTCCTCGACACCAGAGCGAAGAAATGGAAATATAAATCCTCGAGTGGGGATCGAACCCACAACCAATCGGTTTTAAAGTCACACTTTCTGCCCTTGCGCAATATGCTTAATTAAACTAATACACCATACACTTAAATAAATAAAACTTCTCTACTAATAGTGTAGTCAGGACAAAATATTACAATTCCAGAACAACTTTAAATTGAATTAAAACGTTTAGAGTTGTCCTAATTTGTCAGTCTCCTGTGTGTTTAACCGCAACGTAACTACTGAAACCATGTGAAATGTAATAACGTGTACGTTTTAATGCATTTTATTGTAAAACTAGAGGGCGCGCGCGGCTTCGCCCGCTTATTAGGAGTGAATTCTAAAAAAACCACGAAACACGTGTTCAATCAAATATTTTTAACAGTCTGAATTTAAATTTTTATAAAAATCGGTGGCAATTTAAAGATTTTTCCATATAAACTTTCAACCCCTATTTCATCCCTTTAGGGTTAAAATTTTTCAAATTCCCTTCTTAGTGGATGTCCAGAATATGAAAATAAACATCTGCCCAAATTACACGTTTCTACCATCAGCGGTTACGGCTCTGCGTGCGTCTTACCTCAGTCAGTCAGCACAAGTCCTTTTATATATATAGATTACGTGGTAAATATACATTTTACGTAGTTTTCCTTTTTTGTATTTTCCTAAAAGCTTATGGAATATTTTGGATAATAGCAATAAATCCAGTCGAGTCTAGTTAATTCTGCCTATTTTATGCGGATTACATGAAGCTAAAAAAAAATATTTATTCTAAAATTACTTTCTCTTAAAACGAACTACCAATAATAAAAAATAATCTTCCAGCAACAGGAACTTAAGCTCAAAGGTTAAGAAAATAAAAAATAATAATATATATCATATAACACGAAAGCTTTTAACGTATAAGAGAAAAAGAACTCATTTTAAGATATTAGCAATTAGAACTTACTGATAATCTTCTGGATTCGTTGAGTATCTACAAAATTAAAGTTGTTGTGTATGCATTGTGTTGTATGTACGTGCTCAAAATTTTAAAGAAAATATTTATTATATATATATTATTATATCATTATTTCCTATTTTATGATTACTTTCTCAGTTTTCTCTCCTCTGCACTCATATCATCTAAAAAGATTACTAGAAAAATTATGTCACTCAACACAAAGTAGGTAACGGAAGTGTCTTAATAGGAACGGAATGCCTTAATACTAGGTTCCCAGATTTCCTCTGCCTACCCTGCTATGTACGGGTACAGAGTGAAACTACAAAAAAACGATTACTAAGAAGTAAGGTCGTCTGTTGAGTTATTTATTAAGAATAAATCCATTAACTCAACATAACATATACTGTACAAGTTTCTACTTATTAAATCCTAAAATCTGAAGGTAAGTCTCAAATAATATACTCTCATAAAACTTAATTAGGTTGAACTTACTAAGTTATACGAGTATATTCCTCGAGTTACAGGTCCCGACGCTTATGCAACACTGCTAGTACTTTTTACGAGACATTACCTTAAGTGCACCTTTTATCATAACAAGGCCAGGACCGTCTGGGTCTTATGGAAGCGATGAAAATTGAATCTAAATTTGTTATTTTAGTGTCAATTTTTTTGTTTCAAGCTGTATCCTGCATATAGAAGGCTAAGCAGAGGTGACTTGGGAACGTAGTGTTAAGATAATCCGTTCCTATTAAGACATTTCCATTCCCCATTAGAATTCTGGAGGCAATGCGTGTTTAGTGGTGAAAGTCAATGCTGGCTGAGCTTTGCCTCATTCTAGAGCAAAGAAATGAAAATATTACCTTGAATGGGAATCAAATCCACGACTTGTCACGTTTACAATCGCACTCTTGTGCCCCTGCGCCACGGCTGACCTCAGTTTAAGCAGAAAGTGATTCTATATGCCTATCCATTTGGACTGAGAAGAGGCACATGTATGTAAGTAAAGACATATGGAAGAAAAATATATATACTTTTTTTAAGTTATTCACGTTATAACAATAAGAAATCAACTGTTCTCGTATTCACTTTTATTTAAAAAATAAGTACTACGACTTTATTTATATTTTCGTAAAATAATATAAAAATTAGATACATAATGTAAGCAGTAGTAGTTAGTAAGCTTCAAATGAGCGTTCAATTGGTAGTTTCCGTTCCAATAATCAAAGCAAAACATTAGCCGATTTTCAACAATCTTTAAAATGTATGTAGATACTTGTATATCTCTATCTTCACAAAGGGCAAAATTAATTATTGTTTATTCTTTTTATCCGACTGTGGCAAAGCCTAAAAGTCGGATGATGTTTTTAACTCGTATGTTTGTCCGTTTTTTTGTTCTCTTGTAACTGTTAAGCTAGTAAACTAATTTTGATAAATGGTCAATGGTCAAATGAACAATTGAATGCCTTTGACAAGTGTTACTGGATATATTTATTATTTACCGGATGTTTTATTTTCTTCATAATTATTTTTCTATGCAATTTACCCCGCGTAGTAGAGTCAAGACACTTCATTCTTCACATTCCGTCCAAAATAGAATGTAAAATGGCTGAAGAGCTTATTGTACCGGAGGCAGCATAAAAGTAATGCATCCTTCCGAGTTTGAATCGCATTCGCAACTACCGACTTTGCAGTCACATTATATCATAACCACCGCGCCACTATGGGCTCATTTTTATGTTTCATATATATGTATTATTTCGTCTAAAAATAATCTAATAAAAACAGCTTTTATGATCAGTATTGAGACTTTGTGATAAAACGGCGATAAACTAAATATTACCCGCACACTTTGTATTGCGTATTTGTTTGCTCCTCTTATAGAATTTTATGGTATTTCGTCTTTGGCTCCTATAAATAATTTATTTAGAAAGTTAAAGATAGATAGTTAAAAATCATATATTATGACACATTCTAAGTATCCAATATAATGAAACGGCTAACGTGGAGATCAATCCAAAAAAATATATATATATAAGTCTATTATGTTTTATTATACTTTTTAACGACAAATAAAAGATATGTTGCTCTGAAAATTCAAAGATTTATTTTTAATATTTTACATTTTAATGGATATCAATTAATTTTAGTTTACAATGATGATATATACCTGAAAATTCAAAGAAACGACATCAAAAGTCTATTTGTCGCTCTTGTTTCAATAACCAGTATATCACTTTAACTTTTAAATTCACTATCCGTTTACGACGCC
>JAATLQ010034744.1:0-13892 GCA_013421005.1 Heliconius erato x Heliconius himera
TATGGTATTCGGAACGAAAAAAATTTTTTTCACTAAGTCCAATGGCGTCCCACAGCCGCCATGTTTATTTTTTATTAACGTCACCTATCTAAGAACACTTGGGCTGCTAATACGAATCTAACGATACCTCAAATATGTAAATCCGTTCAGCGGTTCTGGAGATACGAGGTAATAAAGAATATTACATACATACAAGATACGCGCGAAAAACATAACCCTTCCTTAGCAGTCGGGAAAAAGTTATTTTGATTGCATATATTGGATTAGGTGCTCTTGTCAATTAAGAAAATATCAAATTATAATGAGACCAGTCGTGGCGCAGAGGCACAAACTGTAAAATCGACTGGTTGTGGATTCGATCCCCACTCGAGGAAATGAAATATTTATTTACATTTAAAATTCTATTTCTTCGCTATGGTGTCGAGGCAACGCGCGGCGTTGAATTCTGCCACTCAACACGCAATGTCTCCAAAACTAGGTGGGGAATGGAGTATCTTAATACTATGTTCCCTCTGCCTACAATGCTGTTAGCGGGATACAGCGTGAAGCTGAAAAAAATATAATCTGCTCAATTCATATTCGTTTCCTGACAAAATTTTATTACAATGGAAACTTATAAATCGATTGTTTAAAGTACTGCTCAAGTAGAGATTGAAAACGCAATCAGACATCGTCGAAATGTAAAAGCGATGTTTGTTGGAATCTCAACTTGAGGAAATTATTAATTATATTTTTCTTTTTCTCCACAGGTTGACTGGAAGAAGTTTTTTAAAGAGATAAGTTTACCTTTAATGAACTTCATTTCTGTAACTTTGTTTAGTTTATTTCTAGTGCAATGAAGAAAAAATATATTTTTATACCCTGTCTCTGGTATGGCGCGGCGTTAAGTGTCGCTACTCAACACGTGTCTCGAAACAAGGTATTTTTTATGTATATTATGTATAAGCCGCGCTCAACTCTGGAATCGATTTGTAATTACGAGCCTAGATTCTTTGTGCCTACCTTGCCACATATACGTATGCTATATGCCACAATAAAAAGGTGAACAAAAGTTACGAGCTTTTTTGTTAGCCTAAATTAAAGCTATAAAATACGTAAAAGAAAATTTAATCAAAATAATTATGTTTATTCTATCATCCTATGAATTCCATGTGGCATAATAAGCTTTAACTTTTGAATTGTTTAGCAATAAGTCTTTATATCATTTAATAAATGTTTCTTAACATTCTTGGAGTTCGTGACCTGAAACATCGTATAAAATATTGTTATATTATTTTATGATCATTTTATAACTATTGCGCTTATGTCTATGCGAATCAAATTCAATTTTATATACTCGATATATTAGAATTTACATATGAATAAATGTCTTTAATCGATTGTTTATTTTATTGAAAATAGTGATATCTTCGCAATGGCGAAATTACGATAACGTTTTTTTTAGCTGCATGCTGTACCCAGGATGCAGCAGAGTGGGCAGGGAGAATTATGGTGTTAGGGTACTCTGTTCTCCATGTCCCGCCCAAAATTCCAGACATTGCATGCTGAGTGGCGTAACTCAAAACCACGGTGTGCCTTTTTATCTGAGCGAGAAAATTAATATAAATCCCCCAAGCGGGAATCGAACCCGCATCTGTCATGTTTGCAATCAGTGCTCTAACATACGATAACATATAATATATAAGATTTCCACAGACAAACTAAAATGTCAGAAAGGCAGATGGGATAAAATTATAGTAAATTATAAGGTATGTTACACGTACGCTGACTTTAATCGCAGTAATGCAACATTTTCTAATGTGGGCTTGGATTAGTAGAGACTTGGTTTGGTTGAGTGAAATCTGCAAAAAGTTGTTTCTTGTCTTAGTTATTTTTAGTACTAGAACGCGGCTTTCCAATATAATTTTTCTCTATTTTTGTCATTGTATACTTTTTAGCGTTATGTCTGCTTTTTATTTTTTTTTCTTTTAATATTCTACAATTCTGCTGAATGAGATTAGCACCTATTCCTGACATACTTGTATAGTCAATATTTTTTAACTATGCCGCAAAAATAGTATACAAGGTGGTACAACTATTTAGATTTAGGATTTTTTTGGCTGCTTAGAGATGCGTGGTCTACGAATTTAAAGGAACTGGTAGAGATAATCGTATTAGTATGATGAAGAGAACATAATATAGATAGACATATTCGACACGACACTCGACACTCGACGAAGACATACATATAAATAAAAATGTAGTTTAATAGACAAATAACTGTTTTTTCAAGTGCACACTTATAGTTATTTACACGCTCCTAAAACACAAAAAAATAAATAAATTTGACAGTTTGTTTGCGTGTCTTTTTGTTTATCCGGACTAATTTCCGAAACATTAACCGATTTTTAAATATATATTCCACAATTGAAAAAAATATATATTTTCAGCTTTTGAAAATCGGAGCCATTATCATTGAATATAATTTTGAAAAAATTACACTTCATGTCCATTCTATTTCTTTAAAATTATACAATAGGGAGTAGGTATACTTTATCAACCAAAAAAAAGAGATTACCAAAGAACACATCCATACAAAATGTACGTAATATTGAAAATGATTGCGATATTTGAAAGTGCACTCGTGTAAATATATAATTTAATAAATATATATAGTAACAATTTTGTAGGTAAGATTGAGGGAGCTAGTGACATATCTCTACTTTTATCGTTTTGAGGCACTGAGACAATATTTTTAAAACTAGGTTATATCTAGCCTTTAATATATATTTTTTTATTCTATTTCTCGTCCCTCTGACATTATCAGATATTTTGTAATGCTGCGTTATATCTTGATTCTAAATTTATGTGTTGTAATTGAGTTATATTTTATTTTATTTAGATTAGGCATTAATGTATCAGTATTCTGTTTTATTAATATTCTTTATAAGTTTCATATTTTATTGAAATATCTTAGTCTTCGTTTTTACTCTTCCACACGCATTTCTTAATTATTTGAGTAACCTTTAATATTGAAGATGATTGCGGTTTTTGAAAGTGCAGTCGTGAAGATTTATAAAATAATACATACATATATAGTAACAATTTTTTAAGGAGAATGGAGAGACCTAGTGACACATCTCTACTTTTACTGTTTTGGGGCACAGTATTTTTAAAATCAGGTGTATTAGACCTCATAAATTACTTGAGTGAAAGTGTAATAGTAATAGTCTCTAAGATAAAGTAAATTGCTTCGGAGCTTCTTAAAAAACATTCTCTTGTTAATGCACATTTCAAAGATATTTCATTATGGAGAATTTAGTGACTAATCAATATATGTTTTCTTTAAAAAACTGCTTTAAAAGAAAAAAGAGGACTTCACAATTTAAAAAAAAGTATAATAATATCAAAACATTATTATACTTTCTTTTAATTGTGTATCCACGAAATCAAAAGACCTAATATCCTAGATAAAAACGAATTCTTGTAAAAGTACTGCTCTGAATAAGTGATGGGAACTCTAAAGAAAGGTTCATGCTGTTGTATTAAATGTAAACGACATTAGTATTATAATACAACGTTCAAATAACGGCAAATGTGACAAAATCCTTGTTTTATTTAGATGAATACTAGTAGACATAGATGTTTATTATATGTAATTACAAATTTCTGGTACCTATGTAACTATGAATTTGAACGATTTTTTAAAATATTAAATGTTTTATGTTAAGAAATTATAATTTTAAAAAAATAAAAACTGACTTCAATTGGATCCCATAAGCCTGGAATATATTCTGAAAAAAATACAGTCGAATTGAGAACCTCCTTTTTTTTACAGAAGTTGGTTAATAAAACAAATATAATATTTAAAAAAAATACTTTTCTTCTATAGACCCTATAAAACACACACAAATAGAACCATTTGCGGGTAAAATTTTAATATAAAGTCGAAAATGTCAATACATACTAGATATGTGAACATTTTTTTGTGTGTTTATCCTCCAATGTTGTATAACAGTACCTTTTTTTTTTGTTTTCCATATAAAGAGTTTCCGTAGTCATAAACGTTGAACTGGCCCTTTTGGAATACCATCAAAAGACAGAACAGAACATAATAGTGTAGTCCACATGAGTGAAGTCGTGAGCACTACATTGTATTTGTACACCTACAAATAGATTTTTTTCTTTCAGCTTCACGCTGTATCCCGCACATAGCAGGGTAGGCAGAGGGAACCTAGTGTAAGGCACTCCGTTCCCCACTTTCTGCTGCATTCTGGAGGCATTGTGTATGGCAGAACTAACCGCCGCGCTTTGCCACCAGAGCGAAGAAATGAAAATATAAATGTAAATAAATATTTCATCTCCTCGAGTACGGATCGAACCCATAACCAGTCGATTTACATGCACACTTTGTGCCCCTGCGCCACGACTGGCGTCAATTTAATAATATATATTTAAGTGTATATATATCTTTATACTAGATCTCAAACTTAAACTCAAGTAACTGCTGGCTTCAAAGTTTTAATTGACGAATACTATATTATATAAATTCACATCACATATGTTCTATTTATGTTTAAGTTAAATAAATCTTCGTAACGCGTGCCCGTGTCAAGTAAAAGTTGTACAATTTTACATCTCGTGTTAAGTACAATGTACTTTCTTAACTTTTTTGGTTTCTTTTTTTACTTTTATATAAAACTGAATAAAAAGAATATATGGGAATTTATTTTTGGTTTTAATAAAAGAATATATGGGAATTTATTTTTGGTTTTTGGTTTCTTTTTTTACTTTTATATAAAACTGAATAAAAAGAATATATGGGAATTTATTATTATTAAAAGTAATTTGTTTTAATATATATATTTTTTTTATATTACGAGTGATTTATATAACTTACATAGCAAAAGGAAATAAAGAATATCGTGTATCAGGTAGCATTGTCTTGAATACAAAAAAATATATATATTCTTTAAAGTTTTTATCATTACAGCGAGCGAAGCGAGCGGAGGTTTGTGAGCGAAGTTAACCTTATACTTTAAATAATATTTATAATAATATTTTGACAAAAAATATTTTAGAACGTCAAAGTAATAACGATACTTAAAACAATTAAAATTATACAAGTCTTATAAAAACGTCATACTAAAGTGAAATCTGTTAATGAAGTCAATTATAGACTTCATTAATTGATTATCAACACTCACTTAGCTGTTCAAATGATATATTACAAGCACTTTCATTTGGTCTACTATGTAGCGAATGCTGAAACGTAAGACTGTATTCCTATTCAGTATTATTTACAAAGGTAAGGCTGTAGGACGCTAAGCGTATCAAATTATAGTATGGAGGCGTGTATCCATTGTTCGACGCTTAATATATTTTGTGAAAAATTATATTAAATTAGCTTCACGCTGTATCCCAAGTCCCAATGCACAAGGCAGGGTAGGCAGAGGGACCTAGTGTTAAGACACTCCGTTCTCCACTTTTCGTCGAATTCTGGAGACATTGCGTGGTGAATAAATTTAAGTAAATATTTTATTTTTTCGAATCGGATCGAACGCACAGTCGTAATTACAGTCACACTTTATTGTCCCTGCGCCACGATTGGCCTCTGTATATTTTGTTTGTTATAGATTATTAAATGAATTAAAAGAATTGCTTAGGTTTTTTGGTAAAATTTTGTAATTCTTATAGATTATCTGTTAATTTTGTAAAATATAATTCTGTATACTTAACCTACATATAAAAATTGTTCAAGATAGTCAATTAAAAGTCATCCAATATTGTAATTTTTATTTTGTATCAATATAGTTCCTTAACTGTTTATAAATTTAAATGAAACATAGTTTAAAAGGCTTGCCAAAAATAAAAAGTAATCAATTAATACACTTAAAAAAATATTCCCAATAAACTTTAAAAATATTAAAAAAAACCATTTGCTTTAAATGAACGAGATCAAAATATCGTAATAGATCAATGGACACACGTCAAGAAAGCCAAACCGCGGTTGATATGGAAAGCGCTCGCCGTCAGTCCGTCCGTGGCATGCGAAATACTAACACAATACTATTTTTATTTCCTTCTTCTATGTATATACGTACAAATTAAAGTTAATTGGTTATTAAAAAAACTAAACAAAGTACTGAGTGCGTGTGCTGTATTCATAAGAAGATCTATTGTTTGTTTAAGTTTGCTTAAAAGTGAGTTTTTCTTATTTATATATTTATTTTTTACTTATATTATAGGTTTATGATATGTTTAGAATTTAATTTATTTTATAAGTATTTTTAATTTTATTGATTGAGATTAAGTAAGTAAATTTAACTGTTTTAGACAGATATTTTTTTTAAATAATCAATACAACAAAATACAAAGAGAAATAGGGTGAAATTATTTTTAAAGAGCCATTTTAAATTTAAATATTATGAATAAAATATTATTCAATTATTAAAATTATAGGGACCATTAATATGTTAATAATAATATCTTACCAATTTGGGTATATATTTTTTATTTAAATGGTTCGTGTCTATTTTAATTAATAACGACTTCATTATAACACTTAGATTGCATTTAAATAAATTAAAATCGTTCTCCACTTGTAGGGTTCTTAAAAAAACAAAATCTTTATAAATTCGACATATTTGTCTGTCTATTTGTTTGTGCTTATGTCATAGCCACTTTTTTGTTTTTGTGTAATACATATATTTTAACGGCAAAATTAAATTGAAATATAATGTTTTTATATAGGTGATTATGTTCGAAACATAATCATGGGATTTTAAAATCTATGAGGAATTTTATTGTCCAATAAACTTTTTGTACCTTTCTACCTGAGAGGAGAAGAAAGGAAGAGTCTTTTTTATCATGTTTTTTTTATCTAACTCTTACTTTTCGAAATACAATGCATAAATAAACATTTAATACGTGCTGTTAATACGTCATACGTTGTGTAATTTTTTTAATTTATTAAAAAAAATAAATTAAATCAGCTTCACGCTGTATCCCGCACACAGCAGGGTAGGCAGAGGGAACCTAGTGTTGAGACACTCCGTTCCCCACTTTTTGTCGAATTCTGGAGGCATTGCGTGTTGAGTGGCAGAACTCAACGCCGCGCTTAGCCTCGACACCAGAGCAAAGAAATGGAAATATAAATTTAAGTAAATATTTCATCTCCTCGAGTAGGGATTGAACCCGCAACCAGTCGGTTTTACAGTCACACTTCGTGCCGCTGCGCTACGACTGGCCTTAAATTAATTATTTATTACAATTATTTAATTAAAATTATTTTTACAAAAAAAATCAATGCAAGACGAGTGTTCCTTTAAAATAAAAGTTCATAAATCTTCTATGCTATATAAAGTTAGTAGTTACTTTATGTGTTCATTTATAATTATTTTTTAATAACGTATTTATTTATTTATTTTTACAGTGGACTACTTATACTAAAAAATACATGGAATTTTAATACTAATAGTTTAAAATCTTAAGGGCCGATAAGGGCCGGGCCCTTTTAAAAACTACTGTTGTAGCAACACTGAGCTTCATCAACATACAAAAGTGTACAGATTTAACTGTATTAATAATCAGCTGACCCATTGTGCCACGATGGCCTCTATTATTTTTTAATATGGATTTATATAAATATTTTTTTGAATTAATTTCGATATTACGAAATGAGGCCAATCGTGGCGCAGAGGCATAAGCGTGTGACTGTAAACGCGTCAGGTTTTATGTCCACCCGAGAAAATTTAATAATTAAAATTTCAATTTCTTCATTCTGTGTCGAGACAAAGCGCAGCCTTGAGTTTCGCAACTCAACACACAATGTCTTCAGAATTCAGCGGAAACAGAAGACGTGGGGAACAGAAGTATATTAACACCTAATTCACAGGTTCCCTCTGACTACCCAGCTATGTGTAGGATACAGCGTGAAGCTAAAATATTAAATTGAGATATGCATATATATATATATAATGTATAAATACGAAATGTACGAAACTTGGTAAAATATATATTATTGATAAAATATATGGTATTCTGTTTTATGAAAAGTTTAAATAATTCATGATATAAAAAGGCAGCAGCGTGCCAGCTAAATCTTTAAAGCCTTTCCAATATTTATATAATTTTAAAAGTTATACGTTTTTTTTAAATTCCCTCAAGGGCGTTAAGTAATCACTTTTACGGCCGTATTGGATTTATCTATACAAATAAAAAAACAATCGTGTAATATTTATGTCAATATTATCTCTACATCTATACATATAAATAAAATTGAAGTGTCTGTCTGGGATTTCATAATTATCGTGGATTTCCAAGTACGTAATAATATAAGACACGATAGTAAAATACAAACATTTTTTTTCAGTCCAGTCATAGCGCAGTGGCACAAAGCGTGACTGTAAAACCGATTGGTTGTGGATTCGATCCCTGTCTTAACACTAGGTTCCCTCTGCCTACCCTGCTGTGTGTTAGATACATCGTGAAGCTGTTTTTTTTATTGTTTTTTCTGTCTGTTTGTCTTATCATTTGTCCGAGTTATCTCCGAGAAATCAATTTTTATGGGACTAAAATTGTTAGTCTGGGAGGATTGTGGACACATAGATTAACTTTTTATCCCGGAATATCGTTGGGATCGGGACTTACGAAGGAAAAATGGCGTTTGTAATGCACGCGTGCCTACCGTCTAGTTAGATAGATATTAACAAATACGACATTTTTTTTGGATCGAAATCAAATATAATCCTAAAATATTTAAATTGCGATTAATTATGTGTATAACAGTACAGTATTCACATTAAAATAATTATATAGTTATATAAATAATCATATTATTCGAGCGGGCGAAGCCACGCGGGGGGCACTAGTTGTAAAATAAACGCAATGAAAAAGTATTTGCTAATTAAATATTTTAGTTCAACTTTAAAGATGTCGAAATAGGGCTGTACCTTTCGTATTTAACCGGTTCTCATGTACTAAAGTAGCGGAATAGGCACTCCTTTCTTATTTATGAAAGTAATTTTAGCCCTATATATATACCTACGGTTACTATGTACGTTACAAGGTTATTATAGATATTACTGATATTCGAATTTTGTTTCTGTATTATCAGACTTCATAAGTTATTTAGTTTATAAATATGGATTTATTATAATTGTTGTTAATTCTCGTCTTTTGCAAGTCTTGCATCGCTTAAATCTAATGTTAATAAAATGTCACTGGTTAATTGGTCTACAACAACGTTAATAAACTAGAATATAACAATAAATATTATGAAATATCATAAACTTGTTTTTAACGTTTTTAATGTGTAATCCCACTCTTGGGAAAGAAAAATACCTTTAGGAAAATATATAAAAATATTTGTCGTGGCGTTGTTTCGAAGCGTCAGATATTATGCTTATTTGAATAATATTTAGTTACTAAATATTTTTAGTATCTACGTTATGTAAAAAAAAGGTGTTTGTTATTATTGGATATTGATAGAGAAACCATTTATTTTCCGTTTAGTTAAATAATAGAAATGATTTGTAAAAATTAGACCATGGTGGCACATTTGCACAGTGTCTCACTGCAAACGCAACTCTTATGAGTTCGATTCCAGTTGAAAGAATGAACTTTCACTTCCACGCTGTGGTAAGAAAACAATTCCCTCCGTTTCATATCGGGAACGGAGTATCTTAACACTACGTTCCCTCTAGCGGCCAAATGCAGGATACAGCCTTAAACAGAAAAATAAACTTATAAAAGCAGTTGCATTAGATACTACGAATCCTATTTTCCGTCGAATTTTGGAAGCATTGCGTGTTGAGTCGCGGAACTCAACGCCACGTTTTGCTGTATATTTTGCTAATATTTCATTTTCTCAAGTTGAATTCAAACGGGTAATTTTTATAATCACACTTGTGCCCCTGCGCCACGACATGCCTTAAAATATTATGTGCTTACTAATAATAAAAAACCGAAAAGTTATAAGTACTATTAAAATCTATCTCGGTCTAGCAACGAGGTAGAACGCGGCGATCAGTTCCGCCATCAACACGCAATACTTCTTCTTTTGGCGGAATAATACTACGTTCCCAGGTTCCTTCTGCCCCTGCAGTGTCTGGCATACAGCGTCAAGATAAAAAAATGCAGCTTTTAGTTTTAAAATCATAAATTATATGTTAAGATCAATGAATCTATTATAATTTTTCCTTTATTTTTTCATCAATGCAGTTTACATGAAAAAAAAACGAATAAAGAAAATCAATAACATTAAATTAATTAACTTAAAAATAGAATGCGTAAATATGATAAAATTTTCAATATGCAAAAGGATCTCGAAAGAGCGAAATTCGTGCTGACTCAGAGAAAGTCTTAAGTTAATATAGCATATTTTTGTATTTTTTCTTATATTGCCGGTGCAAACGCATTTAAAAATAAAGATATGATTTTATATTTTTTTATGTACATAAAACACATCAAAGCGATGTTCAATTACATATAGTAATATAATATAGAACTACTTTCTTTCCAGTAGAATTGTTTTGAACGGAGGAAGGAACTCTAGATATTTTGTTTCGCAACAACGATGATATTGGTTTTGGTTGTTTTCTTTATATAACGGGCTGGAACTTGTATGATTTTGTATATAATCTTTTTTAATACTATTTTATGCTCCTCAAGGAACCTTCCAGACTTTTATAAGTAATTAAGTAAGTTAAGGCTGCACGACGAACTTTGTCTATCATTCATTCAGTAAGGAACGGAAGCGGAACAGAATTCTATGGTTTAAGTGATATGCGAACTATAATTAAGCTTTTCGACCATGGCCTTTATAAAAGTAATTGTGTTGTAATTGTGTGTGTAATTAAAAATAGTTACCGCCTTTAAAAAGTTTATATGTTCACTGTCATTATTTTTACTAGGACCATTAAACATTCAAATTTATGAAGATTTAATACTATCATACAAAGCTTTATAATACATCCAATATAGTAGTTTACACAAAGTTAAAAAAATATGATATATAACATTTAGGATTTAACTTTAAATAATGATTCGCAAACAATGTATAGTTAAAACATACTTAATTGCGGATATTAAAAACGTTTTCATTACCTTGATATCATTACACAATAAAGGGCATTTGCTCAATAGAAGTATTATTAAGAATTATACTATATTCTCCCTACTGCACCCAATGCCTCCACAATCCGACGGAAATGGGGAACCTAGTGTCTTACCACTAGATTCCCTCTGCCTACTCTGCTGTGTGCGGAATACAGCGTAAAGCTGAGTTTTTTCTCATACAATTCCCATACACTCACCAAATTGCTATTTAATAGCTGTACATTGTTACAGTTAATGATGCGCACGCGCTTGCCGCAATTCCTTAATGCTTATTGTACATCGCATACAAATCGTTGCCAAACTTTCATAATAATGATGGACCGTTACAAAATAAGGGAATTAGGACAAGGTTTGTGTTAAGTATCGTGACGTGTTAGACGGGTGATAGAGGACTTAGTTGAGAGTCGTTTTTTTTCTATGTAAGTTACAACAGATTGAGGCAATGCAATTTCCGTTATTTGAATACCACCTCTTTTGTAAAGAGAAGTCGGACTCGTCCACTGAGGGTTCCGTATCAAATTCAGGATGGTTTTATTGATTGTAGGCCAACGTAATGCCTATAAAAGTTGACAAACTTAAGTTATCATTTTGTAGGGAATTAAATACAATTATTAGTTTGTAATCATTATAATTTTTTCCATTCTTCGGATTTTTATCTCTATGTCTACTGCAAGTTCTTACTTATTGTTAATTACACGGCAAACGAAGATATATATTATGTACTTCGAAAATTAAGTTTGTGGACGTATGCATTTTGTATAATATTGTTTACAAATATAAGTCGTGTAATGATTTTGCTGTAAAAGTCCTATAAATTTTCACTCAATGTATTTTTTCCTTGATCCGTATTGTAAGTTGTCAGTCACTTCATGCCAAATTTGACATCCAGGCTATTATGACAGGTCCACTGAAAGTACAAAAATGTTCATAGAAAATTCTGTATAAACGAACCATTTTATTCTTCGTATCTTTTGATTGCGTTGACTTAGACATTTATTTCCTTTCGTAACTATAAGAAATAATTTATATATTTTATTAATCTACGCATACTAAATACATAGACTTCGTAGCTCTTAAAATAATACCTCTTATGGATATTTTTGATACTTAAAGGTGTAGGCTGCTTAAATTATTGCTACCTTTTCTCCACAATTATTATTTTATTGGTTATTTTCAATTCATTAAAATAACAAAAATAACGTATCCCTCCATACAAGTGTTAGATTATTAACTTTTTACATTATACATATATTACATTTAACTTTTTTTCTCAAAGATCTTATTTCTTTTTCTTTTCTAGACATGAATAACCTTAATTCCCTTATATATTACTCCATGTCCCAGGTACGATAAAAGTTCGGCAAATTCTGATTTTACAGAAACGATAACAGCTTGTCACCGTATAGGACTTGATTCCACTTGCTTTAGAAATGAATGCATTCTTTAATTAAGTGATAAAGAATAATTTTGCTTGTAAACTTTTTATCTTTTTTATAATTAGGATGCAAGTCCACAAACGATAACAAGATAAGTATTTATTCTATAAATACAACTATAAAATTTGGCAAAAAGTAACAAAAAGTAACTTACATTATAAATAAAGGAAAATATCTTAAAAAAATATATTTTATAAAAAACTTTTGCAAAAGTTTTTTATAAAATATTAACTTATAATTTTAGCAAATTTTTCAAAAAATGAGTGCATACGTTAAATTAATTTTTGTTTAATAATTTATACTTGCCGTTGACCTACAATACTAAAATGGATGCGGAACCCTCGGTGGGCGATTACGACTCGCATTTGACTGGCTTTCTTATATTGTTTTTCATTATATAAAAGAGTAAGAAGTAAAAAATTATTAGGTAGGTAAATGTACTTCCCATTTCATGTAACGCGAGTAACGGTTGAGAGCGTGCAATACACCTACCTGATGAAATATGCTAGCAATTACTATTATTAATTAACAATTATCTATTTTATTGTTTTTCAATGAATACTTTTCATGAAATGGAACAAACGTTACTTACATAATAACAAAAATATGTAAAGAAAGTCAAAAGACCGTCAACATATCAGATCAACAGATCTTATAATATATGTATATAGATCGATTTGGACAAGCCCAAAATGTTTAGTAAATCGATTTAAACTACTATTTTGTAGGTGATCATTGTCAATGTTACTGAAAATTTTTAAAGAGAAATAAATATCTCTATATCTCTATAAATTCAATAAAGAATTTATTGAATTTATAAAGATATAGATAATTTCAAACAAAATATTTTATCAGTTGAGAGTCCAAAGTTTATGTAATAAACCTTTTAATCTTCTTAAAAATATTCTCATTTCTCTCCATATATATATTATAAATATAATCCAAAGGTTATGTTGGATTGATATACGAGTCCTCGTTTCATCGAAGTACGTTTATTTATTTCATTGCGTAAAATAAATAAATATACAAAATAAAAATTAAATAGGAATTTGCAACACATGACACTCGATTTCTTTGACAAGTATTTGTTTTGTAATTTCAAATAATTTTCTTGCCTGTTGTGTTGTTCCTTTATAACTATCATAGCTCTAACTGATTGAGCACTGTATTTACTTACCTTATAAACATCGCTACAATGTGATCGGAGTTTTACGTTATAACTGGCGATATTGATCTCAGTGATGTGTTCGTTAAATAAATTTGATTCCCTACAATTTATTAACATTTGTGCCTATATTTTATTAAAATTTGATTCTGTGAAAAGATGTCGATTATCTAAATACAAATATCACATCC
>JAATLQ010034744.1:13992-24353 GCA_013421005.1 Heliconius erato x Heliconius himera
TGTCCTGAAATATTTTTTATATATAAAAAGTTTTAATAACAGTTTTTGTTAAATATGATATAACCACTTGTTGAATACTACACGCATTTTTTTTATTTTATTTACTGCTAGGATTTTTTTTTAATGAAAAATATTTTTCATTATAACATTATATTATCTTTCTAATTAAAATCAGCTTCACGCTGTATCCCGCACACAGCAGGGTAGACAGAGGGAACCTAATGTTAAGACACTCCGTTTCCCACTTTCTGCCGAATTCTAGAGGCATTGCGTGTTGAGTGGCAGAACTCAACGCCACGCTTAACCTCGACACCAGAGCGAAGAAATGGAAATATAAATTTAAGTAAATATTTCTTCTCCTCGAGTGGGGATCGAACCCACAACCAGTCGGTTTTACAGTCACACCTTGTGCTGCTGCGCCACGACTGGCCTAAATATCATTTAATGAAATTATTAATATAAGTTATATTTATTAAGACAATATAAAAAGGCTTACAATATTTTTATTATATATAGGTGGATATTCAGTAGAGCATATAGATAAAATTTGCTTATCACTGAGAAAACAATATGGCAAGTGTGTCAAAATGGCAGGTCTTCTGGGAAGACCGGATATGTTGTTCGTGTTTGATGCTGGCGAAGTTGAGAGGGTCTTCCGAGGAGAGGACAGTGCTCCTCATAGGTAATGAAAGCTTATAATAATCGAGTATTGTCATAGAAGTCTAAGTGTTTTTTTTATCAATTTCACGCTGTATCCCGCCCACAGCAGGGTAGACAGAGGGAACCTAGTGTTAAGACACTCCGTTCCCCACTTTCTGTGGAATTCTGGAGGCATTGCGTGTTGAGTGGCAGAACTCAACGCCGCGCTTTGCCTCGATACCAGAGCGAAGAAATGGAAATACTTACACTTAAATTTATTAAGTAAATATTTCATCTCCACGAGTGGGGATCGAACCCACAACTAGTCGATTTACAGTCACACTTTGTGCCTCTGCCCCACGACTGGCCTAAGTGAATTTTAACTTTGATATTAATCATCATTTATTTTAGTAGTATCCTCAAGCCTAATCAAAAAAAAAATATTTCATTTATTAGTTATTTTTAAGTGTTATAAACAAATATTAAATAGATATTTACTATTTTTTTCATATTTACAGACCATCTATGCCGTCTTTGAATTACTATAAGCATACACTAAGGAAGGATTTTTTTGGTGCAGAGGAGAACTGTGCTGGTGTGATAGCAGTGTAAGTATAGATATTATAAATTTTGTTTCTACCATTTTGTAGTAAAATGAATATCACTCACAAAATATAAATACGTAAGATTCGAATTAAGGTGTACGTACATACGTACATCGATGAAAAAAATTATCCCATAATTTATATGAGTTCACTATTATGTGGAGTAATACTACTATATAAGTACAATATACATACTATATGCATTGCATAGTCATTTTTTTAGCTTCACACTATATATTGCACAAAGCAAAACTCGTAATGTACCTATATATAAAGTTTCCTCTATACTACATTACGAGACAAAGCCAAGTGTTAAGACACTTCCGTTCCATACTTTTCGCCGAATTCTCGAGGCATCGTGTGTTTTATGGCGGAACTCAACGCCGCAAGGAATCTATATTGAATATAAAACTAATATTTAATAATTGTTACACGTTTAAAGTCACGGCGATTCATGGGCGGCGTTTAGAACCAAAGTATCTCGAGTAGCGCTCAGTACCGGCGCAGCAGCCCAATACACAGACCAAGTAGGCGAAGTGGCAGAGGCATTCATTAATAGGTAAATCTAAATAAGATATCTACTGTTTATATTTATTTTTACGCGATTCCATTCTTCATTTTCAGCTCTTTGGAATAGCGAGGCGCTATTCCATCTATATAACTATAAAAAAAAAATAATTGATACGTAGACATCACTAGAATTTAAACTCTCAATTATTACTTTAACTTAGACTCTTGTATTTTAATTGTTCTTTTACTATCAGTGTAATTTTAATTTTGGCATTTTTTTATCGCTTCACGCGGTATCCCGCAGACGGTATTCAGAGGGAACGTGGAAACTTAGTGTTAAGACACTCCGTTCCCATTAAAACACTTTCGTTCTCCACTTTCCGCCTAATTATCAAGGCACTGCGTGTTGAATTTCGGAACTCAACGCCGCGCTTTGGCTGCCACATAACTGTAAAGCATTAATCGGTGTGAAATACAGAGTATTTTACTTTAATCTTCGTGAGGCTCAAGTCTTGACCATGTTAAGTCTCATAAAAGATGTGAAAATAAGTTTTACCTTTTTTCAGTAAGCAGTTGTAGCTGTATTGTTTAAAAATTACGCAGATAAGTTTTTAATTTAGGGCAAAGTGACTAATTCGTTATCTCTCGGTAATTACAGGATACGAAAAATCAGAAATCAACAATCTGAAACTCCCGATGATTTTTTGAATGAAGTTCACAAATGGTCTTTAGAATGTGAGTGTTGTTTATATTTATAATATTTAATAAAAAAAATCAGCTTCACGCTGTATCCCGCACTCAGCAGGGTAGGCAGAGGGAATCTAGTGTTAAGACACTTCGTTCCCCACTTTTCACAGAGTTCTGGAGGCATTGCGTGTTGGGTGGCGGAACTCAACGCCACGCTTTTGCCTTGACACCAGAGTGAAGAAATGAAAATATAAATGTAAATAAATATTTTATTTCATCGAGTGGGGATCGAACCCACAACCAGTCGATTTTGCAGTCACACTTTGTGCCCCTGCGCCACGATTGACCTCATTTATATTTATAATATTTAATAAGGCATAATGATTATGCTACATGCAAAACATAACTGTTTAATATTTAAATTATAAGATTATCTGTAATAAACATGCAGCATCAGTAAAGTTGTTTTTGAGTAAATATAAACAACAAATTTCACTAAAAAAGGTTATTATATTTAAATTTCCCAGCGCTGGCTAGGCACAGCGTGCAAATTTCAATATAAAAAGCAAAAAAAAAAAACAATAATAGTACAACGTTTATTTTTTAAACAACATTATCCAATAAGATACTTACTTACTATATAATACTAAGTAAACTTAACAGAGCAAAACAACAGCTTCACGCTGTTTCCCGCAAATAAAAGAGTAGATAAAGGCAACACAAACAACTATTCAAAAAACTAAAATATTTTACTTTATTGAATATTATATGTATATCACAGCGTTGGGATTGATAGCTCTAGACACAAGACTCGGATGTTTCGATTCACGCGAAGGATCAGAAAGCCAAAGTCTTATTGATGCTGTACATACATTTTTCCTATGCGTTGGTGAATTGGAGCTGAGAGCCCCGTGGTGGAGGATATACCCCACTGCTATGTTTAGAAAATATGTTGCCGCATTAGACACTATATTAAGGTCAGTATAAATAAAAAAATCTTTTTGTTTATATTTTTAAGTTTTTAAGTATAGTATAATATAAAAATTATTAATATTTTCTATATATATTTGATATGTAACGTTAGGGTAATTGTGAACCTATCATATCCTATACAGGATGTAACGCGATCGGCGGATCAACGGTTGTTTATTGATAAACATAACCTATTCTTGTTATAAATGTATTTATAAATATATGTATGTTATAGTTTTTTTGATTATAAAAAAATTATGTGTGATTATCATGATATCTTCTATCCTGAAGGATAAAGCAGAAAGCTAAAAAATAAAATTGTAATCTTTAATATTTTCTTACAGTATCACCTCAAGCCATGTAGAAAAGGCTTTACAAGAATGCCAAGCACGTGGCAGTAGCAAATCTCTTTTGCAAGACTTGGTGACCGCCGCAGGTTCTAGAGTGGCTGCTATTGCGGCTCTGGATATGTTCCTCGTGGGAATTGATACGGTATTTAAATTAATAATGATTTTCTTAATGTTTTAGGGTTTGTGATATAGAAATGGTTAAAATGACACGGTATTCTCTCTCTTCTCTTTTGATTTTACATTATAAAAGAATTTATAGAATTTTATGATATTTTATTGCAAGACTTAGTAAAGTGAAGTGTTAAAGAGTAATGACAGTAATTAAATGCACATTTTATATTATAATATTTATTTGTACACAAGATGTTTAAATTTAGCAAAATCGATTCAAAATTTGAGTGGTGGCTAATTCAACGCCGCACTTTGTCTACTAGAGCGAGGAAAATAAAATAATTAATTTCCTCAAGTGAGAATCGAGCCCACAACCGTTAGTACCATAATTAATAAAGTAATATAACAAAAAGATTAATTTTAAATAATTTCAGACATCAAATGCAGTAGCATCAACATTATATCAGCTATCACAAAGGCCGGAAGTTCAAGAACGATTGTATGATGAAATATCCAATGTTTTAAAGGGACAATCTCTAAAACCTGGAGATATTAACCAAATGCCGTACTTAAAAGCATGTGTCAAAGAAGTTCTCAGGTAATTAAAACTTATTGTATTTCTCGGTGTCTGAAGAAAGAAAAATAATATTTAATAATGAATAAAAACAGCAGCTTTACTCATTTCCCCGCAGAGGCAGAGGAATCCAAGACACTCCGTTTCCCACGCACTGCTCAGTTATCTTGACACTGCGTATTGAATGGTGGAATGCAACACTGCGTTTAGTCCACCGAAATGGGGAAATAAAAATAGTTTAAGTATAATGATTCCAGTAAGTGGGGATCCCATCATCTCATCACACCCCAATCCGTGGTTATTGTGCTTACAGGCAAGCCACTCTTGTGTAAGAGTGGCTTGCCTGGCCTCATTATTAATGTTACATTTAATAAAAAAACTATTCCATTTACCTAATATTTGTTCAAAATTAAATTACTGACTATACTACCTTTACATTTTCAAATAATGTACAATTCGACTAGTTTTGATTCTTAAAAGATTAATATGAATTATTCTCTTTTTTAGAATGTATCCAGTCGTAATTGGTAACGGCCGCCAGCTCTCCAAAGACACTGTCATATGTGGCTATAGTATTCCTAAAGGGGTAAGTTGTTTTACTACTAAAGTTGATAAGAGAGCCTTTTATTGATATATTTATAAAAGTATAGAGGCCGGTCGCGGCGCAGCGGCACGAGGTGTGACTGCAAAACCGACTGGTTGTAGGTCCGATCCCCACTCGAGGAGATGAAATATTTACTTAAATTTATATTTCCATTTCTTCGCTCTGGTGTCGAGGTTAAGCGCGGCGTTGAGTTCTGCCACTCAACACGCAATGCCTCCAGAATTCGGCAGAAAGTGGGGAACGGAGTGTCTTAACACTAGGTTCCCTCTGCCTACCCTACTGTGTGCGGGATACAGCGTGAAGCTAATTTAATTTTAATTTTTTTTTTTATAAAAGTACAGTCGTTTGGGTTAGTTGTAACGAGGAGCACAAGCATGCTACTATACGCGCGATATTTGTGGATTAATTTTCCACTCGGGGGAGGGAAAAAAATAATATTTTCATTTCATCGCAGTGTTGGGGGAACTAAAGCGCGCCGTTGAGTTCTGTCACTCAACACGCAATGCCTTAAGAGTTTGGCAGAAAGTAGAGAACAAAAGGAAATGTAGAGAATAAAATGAAAAATATTTTTATAAGCTCCATAAGAATAGTCTATGTTAAAAATATAAAAAGAAATTACATTACAACATTTCTATCACTCATTTTCAGACGCAAGTAATATTCCAACATTACGTAATGGGTAATAGTGAGGAATATTTCACGAACGCATCGGAGTTCCGCCCTGAACGTTGGCTGGACCGATCGATGTACAAACACCATCCGTTCGCCTCTCTACCTTTCGGTTTTGGCAAACGAATGTGCCTTGGACGTAGATTTGCTGAACTTGAAATTCATGTTATAATTTGCAAGGTGATGTGTTTTTTTTTTAATTGTAATTCAATAATATGTTCCCAGGCCAGTCGTGGCGCAGGGGCACAAAGTGTGACTGTAAAACTGACTGGTTGTGGTTTCAACCCCCACTGGAGGAGATTAAATATTTACTTAAATTTATATTGTCATTTCTTTGCTTTGGTGTCGAGGCAAAGCGCGGCGTTGAGTTCTGCCACTTAACACAATTTTTTCCAGAATTCGGCAGAAAGTGGGGAACGGAGTGTCTTAACACTAGGTTCCCTCTGCCTACCCTGATGTGTGCAGGATACAGCGTGAAGCTGAATAAAATGTTCCGAACGCCAGTAGTATCACAGCATATTTTTCTACCACATTTGTTATTTTTTTATTGTGAGAATAAAGAAAATAAATCACTACATTCACCATATGCTGCTTATTTTAGATATTTGTTTATCTGCTTATAGAAAATTAAACAGTAATGACTTAAATTGTGTACATTTATAAAATACTGCGTAAAAGTGGCGGCAACTAAAGGCGTAATAAAGCGTAATAAAGTAACTAAAGGAATATTTGAAACGCCTTAATAAATATTCGAGCAATTATAAGTGATTGCAGCTTATTCGGATGTCTTGGCGCAGTGCGATAGTATGTCACTGTTAACGCGATGTTCGTAGGTTCGATGCCTACTCGAGACTCGCTATTATTTTTATTATCCTGCTTTTGTAAATAAAGTGCGGTGTTAAGTTTCGCCACTTAACACGAAGTGTCTCGAATTCGGGGTGTGAGTGGAAGACAGAGTATGTTACAACTGTTATATTAGGTTCTTATACGAAGCTTTATGCGCAATAGCGTGTGAACCGGATTTTTTTATTTATTACTGTCTGACATACTGTTTTATTTTATTAAAAAAAAATATTTAAAAATGATAGCAGTTGTAGGTTCCCGGGGCCCCCAGACTTACCTCATTTTAGCAAAGCTGAAATTTTGCGGACTATTATCTAATATGTAGTTAAGATAGTATGCGTATTTACTAACTGAAAAATGGGGCCCTTTCAGAGGTAGGGCCCTGACATCTCAGTCTACAAGTATTTTGCTGTCGAAACGCTATAGATGTAAATTCAATCCATTAAGAGCTTTAATTAGTTATTATTATTTCCATATGCTCAATCGAGAAAAAATAAGTTTTTAAAAAGGTAGAATCTCAAAATTTATTAAACTTTTTTTTTATAGATGGTACAAGCTTTCAAAATGGAGTATCACCACGAACCACTGGAATATCACATTCATCCGATGTACACACCACAAGGCCCCATACGTATTAAATTAATTGATCGATGAAATTTGTATCATTTTGATGAAAAACACCAAAATACTATGTTTAACTGTGTTTATTTTTTTATGTAGTTATGTAAATAGTTAATGTCTATAGTATTTTTAAAATTGAACCAATAAAGCCAATTTTTATGTATAATATTTTTTAATAAACTAAGTAACTATTGTTTTTATATTTTAATAAAAACTTTATAATTCAACATGTCCATTTATTTTCATCTTTTATTCAAAGTTATTCTATAGTATCGAAGTATTTGTCATAGTATCGGTATTCCGATTAACCAGTTTTAAAAATATCAAATAAATAGATAAAATTGTGAAGTAAATTCCTCATTTTAGTAAAA
This sequence comes from Heliconius erato x Heliconius himera, assembly GCA_013421005.1. Classification (NCBI taxonomy): domain Eukaryota; kingdom Metazoa; phylum Arthropoda; class Insecta; order Lepidoptera; family Nymphalidae; genus Heliconius; species Heliconius erato x Heliconius himera. The sequence goes on from JAATLQ010034744.1 coordinate 21,549, forward strand.
TAAAAATATTTTATTTTTAATAAAAATAATGAGGCCAGTCGTGGCGCAGCGGCACGAGGTGTGACTGCAAAACCGACTGGTTGTGGGTTCGATCCCCACTCGAGGAGATGAAATATTAACTTAAATTTATATTTCCATTTCTTCGCTCTGGTGTCGAGGTTAAGCGCGGCGTTGAGCTCTGCCACTCAACACGCAATGCATCCAGAATTCGGCAGAAAGTGGGGAACGGAGTGTCTTAACACTAGGTTCCCTCTGCCTACCCTGCTGTGTGCGGGATACAGCGTGAAGCTAATTTAATTTAATTTTTATTTTTTTTTATTTTTAATTAAAAAAACTAGTTTTTAAAATGTTCCACAAACTTGATAGTTAATAATTATTGTTTTTGTCTGAAAATAATTTATAATTACACATTATTTACGCAAAATTTTATAATATACCTCAAAGCCGAAGTGAGAAGCCGTTCAGTAGTTAAATTACATTAATTGTAGGTCACATTACTTTGTAATAATATGCTTTAAAATAACCTAGATTAATGAACTACCTGGTAGTTAATATTTAATTTCCAATGAAAATTATAGGCAGTCAATATGGAGTCATCCCCACTCAAGGAGATGAAATATTTATTTAAATTTATATATCCATTTCTTCGCTCTGTGTAAATTGATGAATTTAAAATAAAAAAAGGCAAATTTGATATATAAAAGTGTGAATGTTTGCATGCAGCATTATATTTTGTATATAGAATGTCAAACTATAGGGTTGTCCTGCATATGTAAATTTACTATTTATTCTTCAAAAAGAGGCGTTAAAAGATGTTCTTGAAGATACAGGAATTCTGAGTTGCTTCGCAATATGTGTATTTTTACTATACCGACGCCTTACGCAGAATGTTCTATAACTAAATATTGTTGGTATCGTGCTTAGTTGACCACATAAAAGGAGCTCGTGGTTTGTTTAATAGAAATGTGATTAAACTCCGACATAGACTTCATCATTTTATTTAAATATAAATGTTTGTTAAAAGAAAAAAATCAGTACTTTGTCAGCTATATAATCTTGGGACAAGACTATTTGGTAGTGGAGCACAATTTCATACTTTATTGTGTTGTTATTTTAAATTACATTAACTGTAATTAATATTTTATACGTTTTCTAAATAAATATTTTGTAATTAATATTTTCTTAGCCTCGCACTTAAGACACTGTTTCCCACGCACCGGCCTCAGAATTGCGTCTTGAGTTGCGGAACTAAACGCCATACTTTGATTTATTTGGAGACTGAATGAAATAATAAATAATAAAATGTTTGCATTTAACGATAGAAGTCAAATGCTTAATTTATGGAATAGATATTATGAATTATATATTTTAACAAAATATTGGGTTAAATAAAACACATTATTACATTCATAGAATGTTTTACTTATATTCATGCAATAAGCAATCCTACTAACATTACTTTTTAGGCTTTTTTCCTTATGCATTGTGACAACTTCATAAGAACTGGTTAACATACAAAATGTTTCACACAATACAGAACGCAAGCTCAGCACTGTCATATAAAAAGAAAAAACTTAACTAAACATGGATGGCCACGATACAATATTGGTAAATATGTACAAATATCACATATTAGTATAGTAAAATATATAAAGTATTTATCTTTTATATATTTTGACTAGGTATATAGGTAATACAAATAAACAGTTGAGAACATCTTCAAATATCGCTGACTCAAACATTATTCTTATGGCACTATAACAGAACCATATGGACATTAAAAATCCCATTTTTAGTTTAATCTTTACAAGGCAGTGAGTTATATTTATTATTTAAAATTGAATAAAAATGTCATTCATTTTTAGTACAAATATACATTATAAAATATAAAATATTATAAGCAAAGAGTTTATATCACACATCAATTTAGTCTAACAAGGATGAGTATTTACATTAGCTTTAACGATACGTCTTAACTTAAGATTTTGTTTGCGTTTGTATGCCATCAAAGTTATTGCTATAACAAACACGACAAACATAATTGATCCCATTATAGCAACATATTCAAATCCTCCGTATTTTACGTCATCGGTAACGTTTTCCAAGAAATTTTTCAAATCTCTCGTTTTCCTTGAACGCGGCTGGGTGCGAGAGAATTCAAAATTATCTGAAATATTAAAAAATATATTATTATGCTGCAGATTGAGATACCTTATATTACCTTAAAGTATATTTCTTACCTATTTCTGGAAGTGAATCATCGTAATAATCAACGGTTTTGTCTGCTAGCCTATTTACACGGTTAGATTTTATTTCATTTTCTGAAGGGAATGGTGGCAGGTATGTAGCTGGTGGATTTGTACTACTTGGAGCAAACGGTTGAGGGCATTTAGGGTCTTTAGAACCAGGATAACATGAGCTTGGTGTAGAGGTTGGTTCAGACGTACTAGGCCTAGGACAACGGGGATCGTTGCTACCAGGATAACAGCGTGGACTATCAGGTGTCGTAGGTTTAGGACAACGGGGATCGTTACTGCCAGGATAGCAGCGTGGAGCTTCCGGTGTTGTAGGCTTGGGACAGCGAGGATCGTTGCTGCCAGGATAGCAGCGTGGAGCTTCAGGTGTCGTAGGCTTGGGGCAACGAGGATCATTGCTACCAGGGTAGCAGCGAGGAAGTTCAGGAGTTGTAGGCTTAGGACAACGGGGATCATTGCTGCCAGGATAACATCGTGGAGCTTCAGGTGTCGTAGGCTTGGGACAACGGGGATCGTTGCTACCAGGATAGCAGCGTGGAGCTTCAGGTGT
>JAATLQ010034745.1:0-33581 GCA_013421005.1 Heliconius erato x Heliconius himera
GTAGCTCCGTCCTCCACCTCGTGGCGTGTTGGGTGGCGGTCTCCAACGCCGCATTCGTCGCCACTTGACACACCATTGTACCCCCATTATAACTTATATATAGTTATTATAGTTTTGAAGCAATAAAAAATTATATATCTACTCTACTGTGGTTTGAAATCTGAAATTATTTTGACCATTTTAAAGGGCAACAAGTCCTAAGCCGCACCAGGCAGCAAATACCCTAGCTACGCCACTGGGATACGGTGTAAGAGAGAGATATATGTGATATATGTGTTAAAACGATTTCTTTTTCGATTTTCGTTCAAATTTGGGACATTTCGTGAAAATTAACGCCTTGCCTTATTAGAGCGAGGAAAATAAAATATTTGATTCTCCCAAGTAGGGTACGATGCCACAATCACTGCATTTACAATGAGCTACTATTCTATTGAGATGAGTTTGTGCTGAGTGGAGGAACCCAACGCTGCGCTTTGTCTTGTTATCAGAATGAGGAAATGATAACAATTCGTTCCCCCAAATGAGAATCGAACCTATAAATATATTCTTATAAAATAAAACATTTTGTATTATTATAAGTTTATTTTATAAAGTCAATACTACAGAGAAGAGGGCACCCATCGCCATATGTAAATCCAGGTCGTTCTCTCAAACATGCAAAACGCGATTGCGAGTATAATGTGTTGACTGACAAATAAATAAAAACCGCAGCTTTTTGTGTGAGTCATTGTGAAATTTCATGCATATATCACTTGGAGAGGTGTGCTAGGTAGAGTGGTGGTTTTGAATGGAGGTTGCGGATTCTTTTCCCTAAGTGTACAATGAGTGAATTTAAATTTATGTACATAAGATCTTTCGTTACTGAGTTCATAGATGAAATAGTTTTTAGAAAGCTGAAATTTGGCATGAAGTTACATTAAAGTATAGGGGAGCACTAAGTTTTATGGAATAATAATAATGTCTAATAATATCGGGTAACGGATGGATAGCTTCACGCTGTGTCCCGCATATAGCAGGGTAGGCAGAGAGAACATGTGAACTTAGTGTTAACACTCCGTTCTCCACTTTCAACACTTTTGTTCTCCACTTTCGGAAGAATTTGAGTGATAGAACTCAACACCGCGCCTTGCCTAGTTACTAGTTACCAGATCGAGGAAATGAAATTGTTAATTATTTCATTATCCCGAGTGGGAATCGAATTCACAGTTGTCACGTTTACAGTCTTTAAGCAGCTTGTGCCCCTGCATTATAACGGCCTAATATTGAAGGATTGCAATTATTTTTGAAATTAACGTTAACTTTTAAAGTATTTCCAAACATTTAAGGTAAGATATATAGAATAATATAATAAAAATAATATAAAAGTTAAATATTTCTTATACTTCTCTCGCAATAAATAGAAGGAAGCTATATCGTATAAAATGATATTTTAGAAACATTTCATTTTAATTTAACTCCCTGTTGTAAACCCGACGGTTGTGTGTTCACTCAGCACTCGGCGGAAATAGGTATTTTGATTTCCTCGTCTTGATAATAAGACAAAATGCAGCATTGATCTCCGCCACTTAACACGCAATGTCTCCAAAAATTTCCGGGAAGTGGGAAACGGTATGTCTCTACTTCTTAAAAACAATACAATATTAATATAATCGATATATATTTCTATAGCACAATGTAGACTACATTCTGCTATAACGCACTGAACTTGTGATGAAAACACTCTCGGAATATCACATAAAAGTTGGAAGACATTATTAAGTCGCTCCTCAATTCCGGCACAAAAGATTTATAAAAAGTCTAACAAAAGCTGAGTTGTGTAAATGGTAATATAGTTTATTTATATAACTGAGACCGTTGTGGCGCAGTGTTACTGTTTATAATTATATACACGGTGATTTTGGGCGCGGTTCCCGATGACGGCATAGCTCATGCTATTTTCATTCTTCGCTCTGGTAATAAGACAAAGGGCAGCGTTGAGCTCCGCTATACAATAGATAACATCTCAAAAACTTGACGGAAACTGGAAGCGAAGACTATTTGTTGTCTCAAAAAAAAATATTTATATAGTCCACATATTTTTCTATAGCAAAAATAACCCTCCATAATCCACGTATTTCATGACGAAAATACCCTCCGTCTGGATATCATATGAAAGTTTGAACACATTATTAAGCTGCCTCAATTTGGGCACAAAAGATTTATAAAAAGTCCAACAAAAGCCGAACCGTGTATAGAAGTGTTTCTTTGTGGGAACATCAATTATTCCTCAGGTGAGGATCACGGGACGTTAATGTTCCAGCTCCCCGACGCGACGGTGATGTGACGATCAAATTGAATAGATCTCATCTAGTGGAATTTTGCTTCAGAAATATCTCACTTTTTTGTACAAAGTATGGAAATATGAGACTTTTTTATTGATCCTTTCCTTTGGAATTGTGAAATCTAGAGATTTACATATGAGGAATGAATGAGTAGGCTCGAAATATTAGGCTAATCGAGGTTAGGATCAACTAATGCAGAAAAATATAGTTTGTGCGACAAATATAAGTTAAAAAACATGTTAGACATAGTTATTATATAATATCCATAACACTGTACGAGTTCCGGAAGTAAAATGAAGCTCTGCACTAATTTAAATGCAAATATGATATTATAATACGTCAGACCGTAGACGTGACGATTGTGTATTCGATTCCCACTCGGAGTATTTTAACACTGCCTACCCCCTAAGGGAACAGGCGAATAAGTGCTTTTTAAGATTCTGTAGGTACCTAGTTAAAAAGAAGAAAAACTGAACTCATCCAATATACTCAAAGGAATACTTTGTTGTCCGTCTATCGATCTGTCAAGACCATTTATCTCGATATTGCTTGTAGATGTTAAGCTGAAATTATATCCAATGTTTAGATCTACGGTTTCTTAAAGTAGGTACAAAAGAAATCAGGCATCTATGTCAACCCAATAAAAAGATACGAAGATTTATCTATCGTTTTTGCTGCATTGTATGAAATATGCCGCGAAATCAAAACCTATAGGGTACCTTCCGTATTTAAAGGGTACTCTATAGGATACTTTCCGATTATGAAATTCCGTTATCGTGTTAAAACACGAAGTGAAAACTTACAAAACAAATGAATAAAATATCTAAAAAGTGAAAATTTATAAATATTTCATAAAAAAAAATTAAATATATTTGAAGCTAATTTATATTTGTGATTAATTTCATATGAAATAAATGTATACGTGGGTGGGTCTGATTTATCTGATCTGTGTTTTAATTATAATATACCAGGGGCCTGCGCGCTTTCGCCCGCTTTTTGTTTAAGTGTTTGTAGGATCAATAGGTTTTATTCACCGACGATATCGTCATCGTAGCAGAGTCGGTGAAACAACTAGCCGAAATGCTGCAGAGCCTAGAGCCTAGGTGAGTTTTTGCGTCATGTCATGAGACATGTTCACCGAGCATGTCATACCGGAACCGATCTACGCGGACAGCACTCCTCTCGAAGTTGTTCGGGTTATACCTAGGGGGCCGTTCAAGTATTACGTAAGCAGTTTTTTTGCAATTATTGACCCCCTCCTCCCCTATTTCATCAAAAATAAGCAATCTTCTTACCCCCTCCCCCAATGCTTACGTAAACATTAGCATATACATTTTTTTAAGGTATTTTTTTATCGATATTTTATTTGTATCTACATATATAAAAGGACATGTTCCCACTGACTGAGGTAAGACCCACGCACAACCGTAACCACTGATAGTAGAAACGTGAAATTTGGATAGATTTATATTTTCGAATTCTGGAAATCCGAAAGGGATGAAATAGGGATTGAAAGTTTGTATGGATTTTTTTTTAAATCAGCACCGATTTTTATAAAATTTTAAATTCAGACTAGTAGTTCTAGAGGTTTTAGCGTTTCAACATAAGAATAAAACAAACTCTTCTGCTTTATTATATTAGTAGTAGAAGTATAGAATATTATGTGCACACTAATAGAGAAACCAAAAAAAAACAATATGTCTACGCTTAATTTGTAATACGAAATCTTGAGAAAATTTTTAATCTAACATCAAAATAAACGTATATTTATTTAATGAAGGATATGAAAACATATATTTGCGACGCACGCCTGAACGACACCGCGCCACGCGTGGTCTACGCGGGCGCGGGAGGTGCCTCTTAATCCATGAATACATTATGACACGACGAATACATGTCATCTTAGGGTGTGGGATGTAAGGTATAGGCGGAACGCTTGTAACTATTAATATTTTATTTATTTTTATAATATATTATTAGTTTTTGGCTTCTGCTTCGGTCGTCTGATGAAATGGAAATAATTAGGAATTTTGTATGACATTCGCTATAGCGAAGAGGTAATTCCATTTACATCGTTCACACGTATCGTATTACGTTGATCACTCATGTTAACAAGACCAACAAACGAATTATATTCACACAGTTCAAATACCTAACTTCCACTATTACCCACTAATTCCTACAGAAGTGGACAACATGTCTTAATGATCTGAAGCTCAAGGTAGTGCCTGGGACTTGCGAACACAAGAGTAGACTTCAGGGATCACTTTACGATGCACCAACACTCCTTCACTGCCTTCACTGCTCCAGCTCATTTTATAATTATAAAAAGGCTTTCATAATTATAATAATAATTGATTAATTAAATAATCAATTATCCGAATAGTCGAGGATAACCAGCAGCAGGGCGTGAATAGTGCACCAAACCACACCAGAGCCAAGAGTCCACGTAGATAATTATAAATAGGTCTTAACCACATTTATAAATTATAGATCGCGATACTGCGATATTACTGAATTTACCACTCGCGCCTACATGTATAATAACAAAAATATATATATTTTATAATAAATTCGTTTTCAATTGGACCCCACCCTTATTCCAAGCATCTGAGAAGATACTGACAGTATAAAGTATGGCTGTAAAATAGCTATAAAAGGCGGAGACTAATTTGTTTTGCTGTCATTTATACTGTTCTTGGAAACCGTTCTGTAGTTTAAGGGTTATAACTAAAATCATGTGGTACTATTGTTTCGTTAGTGCTAAGGTTGCTAGTTCGATGCCAATTTGGAGTTTGCTTTGAGATATCTGTATTTATTATTTCCATTTCATTTTTTTTTGATGTTTGGATAGAAATAAATAGCCTTGGGAGTACATATTCCACTTCTCATTTAAATTGACATGTAAAGTTTTAAATAACACAACCATAGAGAGCGGCCAATATTTCTCTAAATAGGAGAGATATTTTAAATTGTAACACAAAATATGATATTTCAACTTACTCAACATGATTACATTCCTGAACCTACAACAATGTTTATATAATGTTTATACTACAACGAGGGTTTTCTAAGTCTTTATTAGAATGTTTAATTATTACCTTCCTTTACTATTGCTTGACGCTGTATTCCTTGCATGGTCACCAGAGAGAACGGAGCACCGGACGCTAAGCTCACTGTATACCTCTTTCGCATCGTCTTCATCAACCTCTTAGTACATGGCCTCCGGGGGCTCTCATGATGTTATTGTAACCTTCTTCCAGTATCATCGATACTGTATTTTCGAAGGTCAACCGAGGTCTCCTCCTACTTCACCGCTACCGCTCACTCTTTTTTATAAATCTTATTTATGTTGTTAGCATCTCTGTAAAGAGATTTTAACAAATTTCTGCTACCTAAAAATAATTGCTAAGAATTATCGTTTGGCGAGAGAATCCTATTTTCTAAATATCTCTTGGAAGTCGTCCAGGAAGCGCGGATTCAAATTCCGCTACGTTCAATTTTTTATTCGTTTTCTTATTAAGTATTTTTCTCTCCTAAGTGTGGAATAGCACTTTAAAAAATATAAAAAATATTCATTATTTTTTTTGCCATTCTTTCACCACTCACTCGTTGGACGTGCTCAAAACTACCTGAGCACGTACTTCTTCATTCTTACTGTGACATCCTCGTACCTGCCATTCTTTGTACCCCTTTATTGCGCATTTGATCAGGTAAACTGACTTTGCATATCCTACGAAGAGATCTCATCTCCGTTTTGCCGGATAATGAACTGAATTTATATATGGTTAAACGAAACAAAAGTTGACACTATTTTCCTTTGCCATTGATATTTTAGCCCATTGTATTTCAATGGTATATTTTTTAATTCTTTTTTGCTTAAGTTAAATCTAGTGTTAAGACATTCCATTGCTGTCAGATGCCACGCTTTGACTTATTGATAGATCGAGGTAACAAAAATATCGTATTACTTTGAGTCGAACATGTAACCCTAGGTCAGACGTTGTACCGCTGTGCCACGACGGCTGTACTATTTTTTTTTACTTTTTTCGAAATACATCGTGAGACTCTTCTCTTTATGTATTTTCAGAAACTGTCAAATGAACTTTATGCTAAGCTAAGCTTCAGCCTTCAGTGTATCAGCTTTGTGATTAAAATGCTTGCCAAAGTTCGTTGAGAATCAGCTTTGTGTGTGCAAGGTGCATATTGAGAAATAGATCGATGCATAGATTTTGTCTTAAAATATAGATACATATCTGCTATCAGTAAAAATGATAATTGACACTTTCATATTTTAGAAAGCGTGAAAATAATTAGCAGTTCAATCATGCAGTTTCTTTTCTGCTTGTTATCATTGCAGAAGATAAAACATAAAAAATATTTGTAAAAACAAAAACCCCGACTGCATCAAACTAAAAAGAAAATAAACAAGCCCAATAGTTTATTAGGATTAACAGTCGGGACCTATAAGTAATTCTTCAATCAATAAAATCTTTACCAGGAACCCCGCATAATTTAAAGAGATCCCGACTGTTAATCCTAATAAACTATTGGGCTTGTTTATTTTCTTTTTAGTTTGATGCAGTCGGGGTTTTTGTTTTTACAAATATTTTTTATTTTTCATTTTTTTGTTAGAATTTATTATGGTAATGATAATCATGATATACCTTTTTGAAATCCTGAAATTGAGCTCTTGAATTTGATACCCATATTGTAGTATTCGAAACGAAAATATTTTTTTCTCACTAAGTCCAATGGCGTACCACAGCCGCCATGATTATTTTTTATTAACGTCACCTATCTAAGAACACTTGGGCTACTAATACGAATCTAACGATACCTCAAATATGTAAATCCGTTCAGCGGTTCTGGAGATACGAGGTAATAAAGAATATTACATACATACAAGATACGCGCGAAAAACATAACCCTTCCTTAGCAGTCGGGAAAAAATGTCAAAAAAACATATTCTGGGTATATTTTTTAATTGCATTTCATTATACATACAAAATTATATAATATTTTTATTTGAGTACTAGTAGCTTTTATTTGTGCTTGCGTGGCTTTATAATTCCAATCATAATACTTTCATGTACCACCTGTTATGTTTACAACTTGTAGCAAGTGGCAGGCAAAAAGAACTTAATCATAAGACACTGCGTTTTCTGATTTCGTCAAGCTTAACAATTTTTATTAAGGATGCATTTAATTATTTTTTCTATCAGGTGGTCTACAAAATCAAATATAGTCTAGACCTAATAACACATACAACAATATTATACTTACAATATACAACACTAGCGGCTCGCAAACAAAGTTAAAACGCTCGCTCGTTAAAACAAAGCAATTGGTGAAATTTTCAAGTAAATCGGTTCAGTACTTTCAGAGAAAAATGCGGACAAAAATATGTCAACAGACAGACGGACAGACAGGAAATTCAAAAAAATATTTTTGCTTTCTATTATTCTTTTTAAGTGTCCCTCTATCCATTTCAGTCAAAATTACTAAATGTACAGACAAAATATTTTTACTGTCTTATTATATATAGAGATAATTATTATAAATATGAAAAATTGACAGTTTTTATATTTTATGAAATTTTATAAAACTTTTATATTAATATAGCTTGTACATCAAAATTACATATTAAGTTACAACGTATGTACAGATTTTTTATAATTAGTAAAAATAATTATAATAACTTAAATAGGCTTAAACGGGTGAAACTCCGCGCTATTAACTTATGTATGTAGTCATACAAAGGTTTAATACTTATTTTGAAACTGTAGAAAATTGTGTTCACGTCTTAGAATATTATCACCCATGGTGTCGTAAAAGGCGACTAAAGTATGTATGGGAGAGTCAGATTGCCTTGATCGACTTGACCGGATCATTTCCACCACAGGCATTAAGTAATGGCTCCGCAACCAAACGGCCACCCCTTCTTGAAATATAGCGGCGCTTAGAGACAAACTACCCCAGGAGGACCAGCAGCTATGATGCTGGAGAATCCCTCCCTGAGCCTTTAAGCTCAGGCCGCCCGTCGAATGTCGTGGGGAGGCCAAAGTACCGCGCTACAGACAAGGCAAACGAGGCATACACTCCACGGTAACCCCTACCATGCTTCACATGGACTTTTATAATATCAAGGGTCTATATTCCAACCTGAATGCCATCCACTACCATCTTGAGACGACACGGTCAGCCTTGTTGTTTTTGAGGGAGACTCAGATTGCCCTACCGAGCGACACAGCCTATCTCCAATACCTCGGCTATAAAATAGAAAATAATTTTATGCCTCATGATATGTATGTATCTGGGCGCAGCATCAAGGTTGCTGTCGAAGGGTTTTTGCTCAAAACACATGCTTGTGAACTCCCCCAAGGTTGCGTGCTGTCCCCTTCGCTGCCGTGATTGACGTGTTGGGCCTGTATAAGGCCCAAGTTCGGCCTCGTATGGTGTACTGTTCTCATCTCTGGGTTGGTGCATCCCAGTATCAGCTTGACTCATTTGATCGCATACAACTTAGAGCCGTTGGTTCGTTTACTTTGACTTTGCATAGAGACGTGTTCCCGCTGTGCGTTCTCAATCTTATTTATTATAGGGAGTGTTCTGGGAAGCTGTTTAATTGTTTGTGTTTGGAATGATAGTGTTTCTAGGTCGATACCTTCAAAAAGTAATGTAGATATAGATGGAAATAGACGCGCTATTTCCATCTTCATGACCGGCAACGCACTTGTGACTCCTCTGGTGCTACACAGGGTCGTAGGCGGCGGTTATCAGTGATCACTTTCCATCATTTGTCCCGTACGCTCGTTTGGCTTGTCTGTTTTCATAAAAAAATAATAATACGTTGTCACAGTTTACAATGGCAAATATTTGCAGACGGACATATACCCTATCGCTGCATTGAAATCTAATTTGCTATCGGCATCGCAGTGCACCAATAAAGCCGGAAAAATCAAATGTAGATCTAGAAAAGTTATAGAAGTGGTTCATTTAAATAAAATATATCATATATTTGTATCAAATAAATTATATATTTGTATGGTTATATTAATCTAATTTACAGGTTATATTTTTTCCTTATATTTTTACCTTCGAACTCCACGATGCGTTCTGTCATGTCACCAGACAAAGTCAAACCTGCAACCGTCATGTTTATTAGCCACACGCTGTGCCGCTTCGCCACGATACCAGGTTACATGAATATTATTCTTATAATTTTATTAAGGCCATCGTGGCGGTGTAATAATCTGGCTGTAGATAGGACGGTTGTGAAATCGATCCCCAGTCGGGAGAATTCATCTACCAGAACTAGACTAACATACCATGTCTTAAGTAGAATGGAGAGGGATAAAGTAAATAATAAAATAATTTAAAGTTAATCATTTTTAATTTTTATATATTTTTATATGTATATATATGTATACATCTCTAACATTAACCTACAGTACTATAGGAAGTAAAATGTATTGTTTATTGTTCCAAAAGCTTTCAGTGCAAGCTCCTATGCAACTAAATCAATTTTAACTCTTCTCAAACTATCAAGACGTCGTATGAAAGTGAGTTAGTTCATCATAAAATATTATAGAGCCTACGCTTGTACACTCCGGCAGGGAATTGAATGTACGTAATTGTTAATATTTTACTAATATTTTAATTATTTTAATAATAGTTCAATTACATAATTAATAAATAGACAATTGTAAGACGATTTCTTTTCAAAATATTAATTATTATAATATTTTCTTATTGGGCAGTATGTAAGGAATGGAATATATTGTTTAACATGTTACTTATGCCAATGTTGCCAGATCACACTTCCCATTTTCCTGCCAGCTCTTCTCAACAATACTACCTTTTGAGTCAGTGATAGCTTTAGGTTTGACGAAATTTGTACTCTATGTATCCACGATACAATCGGAAACTAAAAAGGAGTAAGTAAAAATAGACTGGAATTTACGTACGACTCTAAATTAGAGATTCTAAATTCACAAAAAATATTATATTAGTACTTAAATTATTAATGCTTCAGTTAGAAAAAATGGAGATAATTTACCATTCTTTTCCAGAAACAAGAAAACAACTATACGCCGAATATAAACAAAAGTCATTACAAATGCCGAATACACGTCGAGTAAAGCAAAACTTACACGTCACGGGGGAACACTCGAGTATGAGCTCTAACAAAGCTTTTAACTTGGCCAAATTAACGTTAACTTATAAAGTATATAGTACTTGAGTTCGCGACGCTACAGTCTATACGATATACGTGTCCCAATATCCGGGAACTCCCCGTATTTATTAAGTTATGGCAAGTTGCGACGTACAATGAAATCAAACCGAGCAACTTGACAACATAATATGATGTATGTGCGGGACTATTACTGGGATGTAAACGCAGCGGTTTTATTAGTTTTATATTTGTAATTTACATATTAGAGTAATAGCATAAAATAAAAAAGTTGCGTATTTTTGCGCTATATTTGCAAACATCTTTTGTACGTCTCAATTATAATGGAATCTCTGTTGTAATAGAAATCCTTAACTTATCTGTCATCAACATTTCCTCATAAACTTTAATTTATAAATTTGTTAAGTTTTAAGCAACTAATTACACACTCACAAAAAATTCATTATTATATCAGAGTTCTCGGAAATTATAGTGCGTTCTCTCATAATAATTATTTTTTTCTAAAAGAATTATATGACAAACGCAGCATTGCCGCTTCAAATATACTTCTGTATGTTTTCATTTTCCAGATTTTGTTGTCGCTCGCTAATATAAGCATCCTTAGTAAGCAGAACTTCATAATGTAAGAAATATTATGACATCATTACTTGTAAGACAGCATTTTAATCAGAATACATTATAAGTAAATTTTTACAATTATACTAGGCGTCTGACTGCAAACACGACAGTTGTGGTCTCGACATCCATTCGAAAGAATGAATTATTTTCATTTCTTCGCTCTGGTAAGACAAGAAATAAGCCGCAAGGCGTTGAGTTCAGCTACAAAACGGGCAATATTGCAAATAGGGTGGACAGTTTAGTAAAACTTACTCTGCATGAATATGCAGAATACGGCATGTAGCTCAAACGCTTCTCTTTCCTTACCTTCATGGTTAATATCCAGCTTTACGCTGTATCATATAGGGAAAGACAACCTCGACTCCACTACAACCTTCTACTTCTCTTCTGTTCCTCACTTTTTACCGAATTCTCGAGGGATTGTGTGTTGACTGGCGAGATTCAACGATTCCTTTTGAGTCGTTATCAGATTGAGTTATTTTAATTAAATAAATATTCAATAATTCGTTCTCCCGAGTGAGAACCTCACCTATAACCAGTACAGTATTACTGACCACTAAGCCATAGTCAAGCTATATCGACATTATAATTATATTTCTTTTTTATGGAAAAGACAAGGCAAACGACCGTCGGGTCACCTGATGGTAAGTAAGCACCGCCAACCACTATTGCTAAAGGCAGCAAGTTTGCAAGACGTATTAAACCACGGCTGTGATTTACCACCAATTGGCACTACAGTGCTAGAAACAAAAAGTTCCCTGACCTGCAGAACCTGTCTTAAGAAAGAAATGTGGGGTCACACTGTAACGTATTTTAAATGGTATTCTGATGCACATTATACGCATTATGTGTACTTTTTTGGAACAAAATATATTCAATATGCATATACAGCAACAGCTTCAAAACTGTAATAGTTTTGAAGTTGTTGCTATTCGTATTCGTTATTTTGTGGTGATTGCATCATTTTTAGTTAAATTTATTTATATTAAAAGTTGTAAGAGCTACGTTTATCAGATGTACTCCTTGAAAGTTTTCATGAGTAATTCTTTTAGCTTATATGTTATGCCATTTCTAATTAAATTAATTAAATTTTATTTTCTTTTATCATCTAGCATGTGGTGTTTCTCAAGTGTACTATTTTTTTTTCCTGACTACACAGTGAAATGAGAGTAATGTATTTATCAGTCTATGTACGTATATTTGTTTGTTCCTATGCAGCGTTGTAGTGTTTTCTGAATTTATTTTAATCACTAAATATTGCGGAGGGCAGCATTTTTTTTATACAAAATTATAAGTATGGACATAAATGTTAACTTCTCACCTATAACTATATAATTATAAATATAAATAATATAATATGATTGAGTATATAAAAATATAGGAAATACCTTGTTCTGTAAAATATCTACTATGTACATAGCAACGTGCAAGTATAAATTAATAATTTAAGCTTTTCCTCTCGAAAGCTTTTAAAAAGCTTTTTATATGAAATATTTTTAAAGTCATATCTAAAAGATTGGCGCGTCTAGTCGCTCGTATCGCTCGACATTAGCATGTGTATGTATCGCTGGCTCGCCCGTAGCCTGTCGGACATCGTGGGGGGTGGTACGAGTGGAAGCGACAAGCGTTTCGTATAAAATTATAGATATTTGTATAAGAACTGGGAGAATCCATGTGGTGGAACTTAAATTCTTGTGAATTTTACTTCCACCACGTCGATTCTCCGTTGCCCCATTAGAGCGGGGAAATGAAATCAATTCATTCCTCAGAATAATTATCAAAACCATTACCATTCTTTTAAACGTGACTACACTAGGTCAAGTATTTATACGCAAATACGAGACCAAGTACGTGCAATTAATTATATTATAGAGGCCGTCATGGCGCAGTCACCGAATGTAACAACACAGTTGTGAATTTAATTCCCACTAGGCGTAAGGAATTATTTACCTACTGAATTGATCAAAAAATCATATATTTTAGTAATAATATAAATATTTTATGCCACAACCTTTAAATTGTACTGTAAAAATGCATCTATTCATCACACAGACTTTACAGAGTAACGCCGCTCAGAGGGAGCTAATGTGAATTAATCAAAAAAACTATTTAACTTGAATAGGTCTGTAACATCAAAGGAGTATTGTATGTAATGAGGATTCACATTTCCAGATCAATCGAACGATGTACTTTGAATTACTGGAATGTATTTTTAAGTTATTAGAGTACTATTACAAAGCCATCGTGAATCGACGTTTGACTGTAAACACAAGTAGTGCGTTCGGCTCCCGCTCGTTGAAATTAATTATTATTTTCGTGGCGTTGAGGTGCGCGTAACGTTTCGAAAGTTAGGGGGCGGTGCCTGAGGAACGGAGTGTTTTGACAACAGTTTCTATTCGCCAACCCTGCTACATGGAATACAGCATGAAGCTAAAAAAATGGAGTTTAATCTTAATGTTTTTGTTCTTTTCAATAATTAACAGTATCCGTATTTATAATTACTACTAGTACTGAAAAATATGAAATTATAGTTATTCTTACCAATTATTACTTAAAAACTTTTATATAATTACAAAATTATTGAAGTGACCATTGAGCTACGTATGGGATAACGATGTGTGGACAGCATCGATTGTTCTTCGTTAGGTCTGTTTGCCTTATAGCTGTAGCATCTGTTGTATGTGGGAGATCTCACATATTGTTTTATGTATCGGATTGACGAGTAGGTCGAGTCCTTGTAGGTTCTAATCGTTATTTAGTAAATACGTTATATATTTACTTATTAATTTTTATGTGGATATTTTTACTAACTTCACGGTGTATCCCGCACCTACGACCTCCATCCCCATTTTTTGTTAATATAATATTCCATCGTGTAAGAATCGACCCCCCAATTGTTGCGCTTATAGTCGCACGCGTGTTCCCTAAAAAAATATATAAATCAATAATAAACTTTAAAAAATAAATAAAGCATTGAATGTGAATACTCCCTTAAAACATCAAATGCTAGCGACAAATGCACGTCCAGTGTAATGGCTTTTAGACCACGAATGAAGAACACTCAATATTTTTCTCGTTTCATTAAATATTGTATAATCTTTTACGCTTTACAGTTAAAGAAGATAACTGTTTATCTGTCTATCATGTTCTGTTACGTTTAGAGTGTTCAATATTTTTTCGTGATATTTCTGTTCTTATTTGAATAAAGAGGCCAGTTCGACGGATATTCGTGGACGAAAGTGTCTCAAAGGGGACAAAGTTGTTTTGTCTATTCTTTTATGTGCGGGATATAAATGTGTGAAGCTAAAAAGTTTTGAAAAATTTAATAAGCATAAGTAGAAGCTCTTACCTCTAATCATCCCGTAAATTCGAGACATTTCGCGTTGACTGGCGGCGATAATGTGTCATGTTCTATAAATTTAATAAAAAATCTGTATCAGCCTCACGCTCTGGTAAATTTAATACTTAAACCAAAAACGATCTATCTCTTTTTAGTAAAATTACGCGAATGAAGGACTATGATATTTGACTCACTTATAGTCTATCTTTTTTATATTATTTTTTATTACTTTTGTCCTTCTGTCTGTCTGATTACTTTGTTGTCTGTCTGTCTGTCTATTAAGATCATTTATCTCGAGATCGCGTGAAGATATTGAGCTTAAATAATTATCAAATATTCAGATCCTTTGAAACACAGAAAAAAATAAACTAAGTCAATAAAACAATATAATCAAAAGGTACGCATTGATTGTGGTGCATTTTGTATGAAATTCGGCGTGTAATTAAAACCTATAGAGTACTTCCCGTGAACCTGCAGATATGAAATTGAATTTTTTGCCAATATAAAAAAATATTGTCTGGAACACGACATGGCGTTGGGTTCCGTTCGTCCGACTTAAATAAGGAGAACATGAAGAAAAACAATACCATTTGATTATTTATATTGTTACTCGCTACATTCGAAACACACAGGTCTTGTCCAAATTATAAAAATAACTTAACAGGTAAACTTAGAGTGCTGTGTCACGTGCATATGGCCTAAGCAAGTAGAGTAATTCAAATATTACAAGATATTAGGTGAAAAGCGTAACCTAACGCCTTTAGTCTAGCTGTTCGAGGAAATTTAAGCTTAATAATTTTGCTAAATGTGGTTGAACTTAATAACAATAATCGCGAACATTACAACAAAGACAACGAAAAGATATTTTTATTTTATTAATATCAATACAAAGATCGCTACTACAGCTATTTATTCGATAGCAGTAGTTCTACCGATATTGTAAACAGTAAGTTTATTACAGTTTTGTGTCCACAAAAGCGTGGTATGGAAATAATATAGAAATGGCTTTCAGAACCAATAACATATAGCAGAATACTGACTATAACGTTTAATAGAAAACAGTCTTTCGTATTCCTTTTATTACAATGAAATATGATATATGAATATTTGTTTATAGAAAATATGGTTTGCCTAAAAAAACATATGCAGCATAGGCTGAAGAAACCTAGTGTTACAACAATTCAGTACTTTTCCATTTATTTTCGAGACATTGTGCGTTGAATAGAAAAACTTAACGCCGCGCATTGTTTACCAGAGTGGTTGTCACATTTACATTTATTATCATGCTTACAATAATGCTAATTGCTAATTATTAGGTACTTTACGAAGCAACAGATATAACAAAAAGTTGGTAAAGGAGAGTAATGCATAAAAATAAATTATAAAAATAATATTTATATTATATTAAAAGTTTTGTATTCTAACGCTACATTATAAACGCTAGTGCAAACCAAACAGGATTACGGCAACTCATAGCGATCACATTAATTCAATAAATCCGGATAAACCGCTAATAGAGAACCGTTACAACTGCAATAAACTTTTACCTACTGTTAGATAATTACCTTTATTAACTTTGTCTTGCTTTCTTTTATTATGTGAGATGAAATAAAAGTATTATAATTGTTATATTTTGTGGCACCGTGAGGAAGCGTGTGATTGATTGTAAGCTTGTGGTTCTGGGTTTGATATTCACTCAGAGAAATGTATTATTTTCATTTCCACGCTCTGGTAAAGCATGAATTGAGATATAACGTACACTCTACCTGCCTTATAGAAGACAATTTTTATCAAATATTTTGATCAAAATATTTTCTGCGATAATTTTTACATTTATTTTTCTATTTATATCTTCACAATGTATCACTTCGCTTTTTCATAATTATTGCAATGTATGTATTATTGGTTTATGAGCCGTTCCAATCGTTGGGACCCAATGATCTTTGCAGGACTTGGCACATTGGCTTTGTGTAGAGATATCTCCTCGCTGTGCGCATTTATCATGGGGAGAGTTCTCGAGAACTTTTTAACCGCACAATACGTCACAAGCTAAAATATCATCCACACCACCTGGATACGTGGCACTCCGCTACCGTGCGGTTTTGTAGGAACTTCCTTGCACGCCTTGCCTTGCAGTTCCTTGAACTGTGGAATGGCCTATCTGCGGTAGTATTTCCAGGTTGATACGAACTGGATACCTTTAAAAAGCGCGACTATCTCCACCTTAAAGGCCGGCAACGCACCTGTGTGCTACTCTGGTGTTTGAATAAAAGCCACAAATACAGCTTTTTTCAGCAATAATTCGTTTACCATTTCAATCTAACATTAGTTCAGTGTTTAAGACTGGAGTAACGAAAACAGTCACGAACTTAACTTCCATCTCTAATTCATTTGTTTCACAAACTTTTTTCATTTGCGGTTTCGTTGAGCGTCCCTTTTAATGAACTTGCCAAAGACCAATATTAAAGGTAAATCGATATATTTATTTATCGAGTTAACTAACGGCAGTCGTTAAAAGTAGGCCTACTCAGTCACTCAGTTCTCAGTTCCGTTCTATAAGTATACTTATATTATCGTGGCGCACAAGCGCAGCGTGGCACAAGCGTGTGACCGTAAACGTGAATGGTTGTGGGGTTGATTCCTACTCAAAGAATGAAGATATTTAATACTTTTTTCTCGCTCTGGTATCGAGGCGAAGCGTGGTTTTGATTTTTTCCACTTAACACGCAATGCGTTCAGAATTTGGTGGAAACTGGGCATTGGGATGTGTCTTAAAGGGAACGGAGTCTCTTAGCATTAGGTTTCTAGGTTTCCTCTACCTGCCCTGGTATGGGCGGCATACAGCGTATTAATATTATAAAGCTGAAGATTTTTCCGAGATGTTTGATTGAAAAATCTAATTTTAAAAAATACCCGTTCGAATTATTTCTTTTTTGTATTGAACAATCTGTTTCCCGAGGAAGGCTATTCGATGTAACCCACTGTATCTGCGGACAGAGTTATCTCGGGTACGTAGAGATTTTACGTGTTATACAAGTATTAGTTAGCTTGTATTAATATATATCTCATGATCTATAGATTGTGTGAATATGATGATTATTATTAGTAAATCAGCGGCGAAGTTTCCATATAACACGGTTCCTGGGTTATCTTCTGCGATTCTTAATAAATTACTTTATATGTAGTGTGCTCAAAAAGTATCGCGAATTTTGTGTATTTTCGAAAATTATTTATTTATTCGTGAATATCTATTTTGTCCCCTTCAAAGTAATCCCCCTGGGATATTATACACTTGTGCCAACGTTTTTTCCAATCTTCGAAGCCCTTCAAAAAATCATTTTTTTGTATCTCGTTCAGCTCCTCCTTCGATGCCGTCTTTATCTCGTCAATCGTGGCGTAGCGTCGTCCTTTCATGGGCTTCTTCAGTTTCGGGAACAAGAAGAAGTCACAGGGAGCCAGATCTGGGGAATACGGTGGCTGCGGTATCATTAGTGTGTTGTTTTTAACCAAGAAGTCGCGTACAAGCAGCGATGTGTGAGCAATTTTGGTACGAATTTTGCGGCGACCCGTCTCAAGCCCAAATTATCGATTAAAATCTAATGGCACGAGCCAATCGATATGCCTAGGTCCTCGGAAATTTCTCTAACGGTTATTCGACGATTGGCCAATACCATTTACTTCACTTCATCAATTTTTTCGTCTGTTGTTGAAGTGCTCGGGCGTGCGGCACGCTCTTCGTCGTTCACATCTTCTCGGCCTTCTGAAAACATTTTGTACCACCGATAAATGTTGCTTTTGTTCAAAGTAGCTTCTCCGTATGCCACAGTCAACATTCGGAATGCATCCGCGCACTTAATTTCGTTTTTCACACAAAACTTGATATAGGTCCTTTGTTCCATTTTTTTGAATAGGTAAAAATCGAATACGAACCAAAACACGTGCAAGCAAAGCAGCTGTCAACAACTTAACAATTAACTGAACATTCAAAATGGCCGAACTTGTCAGCATAAGTGAGAGACATATATAACGTCACAAAAAAATCTAAATTCGAATATACGTAACCCGCGAAAATTCAAAATTCGCGATAGTTTTTGAACACACCTAAATAGTAAATAACAATTAATAATTGAGAGGCCACTCGTGGCGCAGCAGCACAAAGTGTGACTGTAAAGCCGGCTGGTTGTGGGTTCGATATTTCATCTCTTCGAGTGGGACTCGAGGAGATGAAATATTTACTTAAATTTATATTTTCATTTCTACGCTCTGGTGTCGAGGCAAAGCGCGGCGTTGAGTTCTGTCACTTAACACGCCTCCGGAAGTCTTTTTTTCAAAATAAGAGTGAATATGCTCGTAGAAATGAATACTTGTAAGTTTATAACCTATCATAGAGCTGTATAGGCATGGATTAAAAATCTTTGTATACGAATGAGGGTTTTTTTTTAAATATGTACATGTCTTAATATTCAAATTGGTAATTTAGTTCACTTTCATTATGCAGTCAAATAACCCATGTGCAGTGGGGGGACAGAACGATGCATGAGACCGAGCATCGTATTTTTTTCAATTAAAGACAAATTCTTCAACTGAAATTCGCGCACTGTCCATTTGGACCTCAATCAGTATATTTTTTTAGTTAGAGCGGAATGTGTTAATATTAATTAAACTTATAACTTTAATTAATATTAACACATTCCGCTCTCCACTTTCCGCCTGTTTTCTCTCGAGTTCATGACGTGTGGACTGGCTGAATGTGAATGTGGCTCAACGCCGCACTATGTCTTTCAGAGTGGGGAAATGGAATAGTTATGTATTTGCAATTTTATCTGTATTTCGTTGAAATTATAAATAATAATACTCTATACTCTATAAATAATAATACTCCAAATATAAGTACGCAATTGTAATATAGGTAAATATAAAGCTATTATAACATTCAATTTCTATCGTAAAGCTATATAATATTGATAAATAATTTACTAACATTCGCCCTAAATAATTTACTGTATATTAACTATTAAACGCTTGTATTGTTAGAATTTCGTAATTGGAGAACTATTTGGAATTTCACAATATTTTGAACTATATACATACTATGTAACATTATAGGTATAATATATGTACTCGTACATATGCTCAAAATGTTCATAATTAATTAACTAGACTATGCTGATATCGTCGTGGCTCAGTTGTGAGGCATTTCAGTTTTGAACCTACAATCATCACATGATTGCAGGTTCAAAACTGATGAAACTTCTGTAACGGTGGGGAATAGTAGTCATCGTCACATAATAGATTTTGGATCTAAAGAGCAGGATTTTTTTTGTAATTCTATGTAAGTGAAGGTATCTAAGTGTATCTAAGTAAATGAAGGTGTTCGGAAAAATATTTTCTAAGGTCGTAAGAACTGTCCTCATTTTAATCCGATTTTTATACATATAAGCCAAATCAAAAAGTGCCGGTGTTACAAACCGGTATTTCTAGGTGAAGGCGATTTAATCAAGCTCTAATCTATAACTTCATTTAATAAATTTATGGTAAACCATGAAATCGTCAGATGAAGGTCTCGTAAGCTATAAGTGACTATTTGGGACATTTAACCCCAAAATTCAAATAAGAACATTTTTAGCAACATTACACTAAGTTCAAACACTAAGTTCCTTCAACCTACCCTGCTATATGCGGGATACAGCGTGAAAATATATTTTTTTAAATAAGTTAAAACAAGACCTCGCTACCACAAATTATTATCGTCAATTCACTGAAACACGTGTCTCCTCACATCCACACTCACACAATCTCGTGCATCTAATACGACAAGTTCCGTTCCTCATCCGCACCGCCTAATTGCAACTTTTGTATTATTGTGTAATTAAGTCGCTGCTCCGACTCGAAAAATAATGAGAGCATTGTTCCTCCGCGACCTACATCCGTTGTTCGCGCGAGTGCTAACTGATTTTACTTGTTATGCTAATAAAGTGTGATTTACTTTTTGTGCTTTGACGCTACCTACTGTGTACCTACTGTGTACCTATATACAATTATATACTTGTACTGTAGTTTAATTAACTATGTTCAAAAATATCTGCGTGAAAATTGTTTTTAATTTGTATTAATTTTATTTAGGTTTTCTTTTTGTATTTAACTTCACGCTATATTCTATGTATAGCAGGTTAGACAGAGGGAACGTAACCATTCTCCACCTATCGCCCAATTTCCGAGACATTGTGTATTGAGTAACGGGACTTAACGCCGCGTTTTATCTTATTATGAGAGTGAGGAAAGAAATCTAACTACCCGAAATGGAAATCGAACCCTCAATCGTCGTGCTTTCGGTTAGACGCTGCACGAGTATTGGGATATATCCCACTTTAACTTTGTGTTCGTTATCTATTTAATTATTTTGTTTACAATGAACTCGAGCATGCACGATATAAGCGCGCAGTGGAGGTGAAACTAAACTTAGTACATTGTTCATTTTAACTTTTCACCCTCGAGACATGTCGGTAGCAAACTCCATCTAACATTCATACGGCTGCTACGTAAATTCCACGTGAAATTGGGTAATCGATTTTTTAGGACTATCGTTATTGGCTTAGTATACTATACTGTGTGGCATACTGTACAGCATTATAATTATTGTACCATTTATCTTCATTATCATATCAGCCTTTGGACGTCGACTGTTGGACATACCCCCAAGGATCGGCACGCCTTTTCTAAATGTGGAATAACACTTTAAAATTATAAAAAATATTTAATAAATAGCATTATCTCTCGCCAAACGATAATTCTAAGTAATTATATTTGAGTAGCGGAAATTTGAAAATATCTCCCTACAGAGATGCTAACAAGATAAATAAATTGTAACAAGCATATAAGAGTTTTGACGTAGTTCGATGAGAACGTATGGCTTAGTTGATCAGAGCGCTTGGACGGTTTCCAAGAGGAGCAGGTTCAAAATCTCGCTACCTTCACATTTGTATATGATTTCTAAATAATTAATTTTCTCTCCTAAGTGTAAAATAAACCCTTTAAAATTGCATTGGCAGAGGGACTTAAAGCGATGATGGTGATGTAAAAATAATTTCCTGTGATTTTCCCAGGATATGTTTTGAGTTTCTACTAGGTGTTCTATTCTTATAGTTTTAAATATTTTTTAATAAAGTTGAAAACCAGATTTTGTGTTACAAAGAAACAACCAGTTAGTTAACAACTAAGTAGCGACAAATAGAATTATTAATGTGGATTTGAACCTTGCACCGTTTCACATTAACTTAGTTATTATTTAGTATAGAATATGAAGGGTAGTTCTGGAGATTAGAAGTTTATTATTTACAACTACGCTTTGATGTTAGAACCTGGTATTTTCTAGGATCAACCGAGTGAATTATGTGACCAGTTTTGATGGAACTTTCTTTGTTACAAATAATTTGTTTCAAAATGTTATTAGGTACATTTTAATATGAAAAAAAATGACATATACATATATAAATAATATAATTCTGTACATTTTTGAGGCCAGTCGTAGCGCAGGGGCACAAACGTTTGACTCTAGATGCGACTGGTTGTAGGTTCGATTCCCATTCTTTCATTTCTTCGCTCTGGCATCGAGGCAAAGCGCAGTTTTGAGTTCTGCCACTAAACAGCGGAAAATGGAAAACAGAGTGTCTTAACACTAGATTCCCTCTGGCAATCTCCTGTGTACGAGATACAACGTTAAACTAAAAGAAGAAAAAAATATATTAATTTTGATTGAGAATTGAGACGCGAATCTCGTTTAAAGAAATATTTATATTTGCTTGATATAGTTAGATAAAGCGTTGGGTGCCACAATTCAATGCCCAACACCACAGTAAATAATTATTTAATAAGAATTCTCAAACATATGTTAATCCTTAACAGATACTATATAGCTATATTACAAAAGTATATATAAAAAAGTGTATATAAAACAATATTTCTATAAAAATATATGAAAGTCTTCTTTTAATAACATATCCGGTACCAAAAAAAAAAGGAACCGCAGTTCTTTTCCGCGTCGAAAGTTATCCAAAAGTACAGTATTGTATTGTTATGGGCTCTTTGTGGTTCCATAATTTCCGGTACGACCGCACTTTCTCACGTAAGTTACTAGGCAACGGCAAGCCTTTGAAGTCACTCGTTTGAGTATAAACTATGTTAGTTTGTAGGTTATACTAGATGTATGATAAAACTAATTATTTCTTGTTTGTGAGCTAAATTTTAGTATGAAGAATGGAGATTTTGTAAACTCTAATGTTTTTAAACACTGCAAATTCTTTAAATTCTTACAGCTATACACTTACCTCTAAAAAGTTAATTTTTCGCAAATGATACAATAGCGTTAGTTTATCTTTTTGTAAGATTTTAACCACAACAATAACGAAAAAGAAAATTTGTATATCAAACATTTTCGATGGTTTTATCTTATTATTACTTTATGTACCAAAAGTTTATTCAAAAAGTAAAGTTAAGGATTATCTAAAACTAAAGCCTTGTTAGACTTATCCATTATACTAGTATAAAAGGGAATGGAATTACAACGTCAAATATGTTGTAATTCCATCTCCTATTTTACTCGTATATTATAAAGTTGTATTAAAAAGACATACTAAGCGCTATATAACGCTACATGACCGCTGGCAGAGTTCGCAGTGAATAATAACTGAGGAGCTGTAAAACAGTGCATGACTCAAATCTCAGCTTCCGTCGGTCCTGGGTAAATTATGCAGATGCGACCGTTTATATTGTACGACATTCATTTATATTTAAGTTTCGTCTTTACTTTAATTTCAAAGAAAGTTTAGGGATTTCGTTTTCTACTTTATGTTCATATAATGAGTATGGGTGGCGGAACTTAACGCCGCACATTGTAATCAGATTTGAGTTAATTTGTAACTTCGCCCAAATAAATGTAGCAAAGCGAATAACATTTTTAATTTCTTTTATATTCTGTTTTTAATAAAATATTATTAAAATTAAGCTAAAATTAAATTCTAGAATCACTTTGTCCAATCAAACTCATCTCAGCTGCATCAACATTCCACCTCACATAACGTGCTCGCGCTTGTTAGCTGCAAGGCGGCGAGTAGAATGTTTCTAAAAGTAAACAGTACGTTTTAAACCGATATCCCGTTTATCGGTAATTGGCGTTTAAAATTTTATGATCAAAGTGTGAGAGGGTGAAATTTTAAATATTTGTTTTAATTTTTAATTCATTCATGAATTTAGAGTTAAAAATAAATTTAAGAATAAGTGTAAATGTAATGTAAATGTAAATGGTAGGATTTTAGAACAAGTGAATGAAGTGGTATATTTGGGAAGTATGTTCAGTAGAGATGGAAGGTATGAGGTGGATGTGGAAAGGCGTGTTGCTGCCGGTAACAAGGTTAAAGGAAAATACTTTTAGGCATTGCGTGTTAAGTGTTGGAATTTAACGCCACGCTTTGCCTCGTTGCATTTATTTTTTTAGAGTGAGATTTGAATCCACAATCTGACGCATATACAGTCGCACGCTTGCACGTCTGCGCCATGACCGGCCACAATCTAAGTGATAGTCTGTAGTGTAGTTTAGTATCGTGAGGTAGATACATGTAAAAAAATATATTTACTTAATGATTGACATACAACGCACAGACAGAACTACAGAACTTAGAAAGAATCTTGACATTTATGTAGGTTAGGAAGTGTAGGGAAGTACTAAGCATTTCCCTACGGGATTATTGTAATAACGTGATATTCCAATTCAGGTCTTAAGTATACGGAAACAATATCGCGGGCGACGACTAGTATCGTATAATATAAACGACTCAAGCGCGGTTCGCTCAATAGACTCCCAAATACATTTCCTTTTCATCTCCGCGAGGAATGGGATGACTAATTAGGAACAAAGTGAGAACTAATATTATATAATTCAAGTAAAAGTCTGACGTAACGTCAGCCGTCTGTGGGCCGAGTGAAAATTTTCATAGAATGTTCTTTTAGATAGTTCCCCACGCTCTGACAAGTTTTTGAGACATTGTGTGTTGAGTTGCGGAATACAACACTGCACTTTGTCTTGTTACCGCAGTGTGGAAATAAAAATAATTTATTTCACCGAGTGAAAATCGAGCTGTCATTAAACAGTCGGGGGCTATGGGGGTGATTAATGAAATAAGTGTTATAGTTCTTTTTAGGGTCCCGTACCTCAAAAGCAAGAAACGAAACCCTTATAGGAGCACTTTGTTGTCTGTCTGTCAAGATAATATATCTCGAGATCGCGTAGATGCATCAATTTGAAGTTAATATTAATAGACAGACAAAATCAACTTTCTAGGTCTGAGCAATCAATAGACATGGGCATTTTGGCATCGTTTCGGTGCATTTTGTATGAATTTTCCGCGTTATCAAAATCTTTAGGGTACGTCTAGAAGAATTTGGCAAGACTGTGAGTGAGAACTAGCTGTATAAATAATGAAAAAAAAAAACCAAAAAGAGAAGATTTGTAGACATTTCACAGGAAATAATAAACAAAAACAAACTGACTCTAAAAAACAATACACTAAAAACTGGAAAAATAAATTTACGTAACATAAAGTAAAACGTACTTTGATTTTGTTAAACAAAAATAATTAAATAAAAAGAAAAGAAAATTAAAGAAAAAGAAAAGATTTTTTTTATAATTTTGAAGCCGGTGTTATATATATAAGCTAGTGCTACAACAACCTTACTACAATATCAAATTACTAAGCCTGTTTGTTTTACTTGACACCTACTTCAAAATTATAAAAATTTTCATTAATTATTTTTATTTACCAAACTCAAAGTACGTTTCTTCTGTGAGAATTGAAAATAGTATAATCGCTTCAAGCTTCAAACGAAAAAACATCGATTTCATAACCATGGTTAATAAAATAAATAAAAGATACGGATATGATATTATAGTAGAACTTAGGTATAGACTGACTTGACTTTTAAAAGAATTTTTAATCGTGGCCCCTGGGGCGTCTGCGAAAGATACTAGGACGAATATCTTTCTTGATATGGATACTTACTCTTTTTATTTGTAAATAATATTAAATCTTTCAACAAACAGACGTAGCAATTTGTAATTTAAGATATAATGCAGGCGAAAAATTTAATAATTGACATCACGATCTGTTATAAAAATATTCCATAGAACTAGAACTAGAACTGACCAATATACCATCAGAAATTTTCTCAGGGAACCTGTGCATCAATGCATATAGTTATGCTATCCCACTGTAGGGACTATACGGATTTTACCCTAATCGTTCCTCCAAATGAAAATTGAATCCACAACCTTCGTGTCACTGCGTAACAACAGCCCCTGCTACACATAAGTAATGCGCAAAATGTGTGACATGTTATTAACATTTTTTTATTCCCTTCATGTAACTTAGTTCAAACATTAGTGCCACAAATATCTTTGCTTCTTATAGAACACTCCGGTACTAACACGAGTTTGATATAACAATACAATAAATACAGATTTTAGTTCAGAGTATGTGCCATACTCTTTTAGTATCAAAATTTACTATCTCAGACTAGAAAATTGCCCTGACTTTATCGGTATACTTAACGAATACGTAACGAAGAAAATATATATTTTTAAGCTTGTTATTATATTTTTAAGCTTATCATACCTTAGCAACGTAAGCACAGAAAATGGAATGTCATACAGTCCTAATTTAAAAATTAGCACAGAGGCAGGTGAGGAGAAAAAAAATCCTACAGGAAAAGAAACATAAGGGATTTTCTATTTAACGTGTTAATCTTAACTCAAACAAAGTTACGGGCGACGACTGGTGATGAGCAAAAAGTTGATAATATTCTTACTTTTTTACTAAAATACAAAAAAAAATCTTTTTAAAACACACAACAAGTAACAAGAAAGTTCCTTGGGAAAATCTTAAATCCGCTTTTTCACCTCTTATTAATGTTTGATGTGGCCTACAATTTATTTGGAGGGTTGAAAAAATCTAAAAGGTTCAAAGCCCAGAGGTCCTTTGGGCAAACCCCGATACTGTGGAACGAGTATTTATTATTTACTTACTTCAATTTTAACATAATTTTGTGTAGTTTCTTGAAGCCGCCGTGGCGCAGGGGCTCAAGCGTGCGACAGACCCAGGTTTTCTCTTTCTTTCACCGCTTTGCGCTGGATAACAGCGTGACGCTAATAAAAAAAATTAAACGCGACAGTTGTGTGTTTGAGGAATCAGTTAATTGATTTTCTGTTCGATATTTTGATCCAACCCATTGCCACTATCCCAGAGCGGAAAAAAGAAAATAATAAATACTTAATTACCGAACGGAAATAAAACTGTATAGCAGTCTGCAACTTAATGGATTTTTAGTGAATCCTTCTACACTATTGTGACATGAAAGACATAAAACAAATAACGCATACTTTTTAAAATTTAAATATCAGTGCGAGTATAATCACCTATACTACATTAGAGAACAATATCGTAAAATATATAATGTATTATGTTAAAAACATTTCTAGGCCGTAGCCACAGACGTGAGCAACGAAGACGCGAGCGAGAAAAGTACTATATAAAAAAACAGATATCTTTTTCTTTTCTTCCATTTACTTTCACGTGACATCAAAATTTTTATTCCTACAAATCATAATGTAATCCATTTAATATTGAAAAGCGTATTCAATATCCACGTCATTTCCTTATAAGACATAAACAGGACAATTTTCCAAATACAAAGAAAATGCTTAGTCAGTTACTCTATTGTGAACTAAAACGTGGTAACTAGCATTTATTTAACCGTTTCATTGAAAATTTAATAATAATACTCGATTATATATTCTGAATAAAATAAAATGGTGAGCACATAGAAAATATTCTATGTGCTCACCATTCATAGAAATTCTCGTGGTTTAATGTTACATATTTATAAATAGTTTACTACAAATGAAATGCAGAGAAAAATGAAAACATTAACAAGCAAAAACAATCGTTATAAAACTGATGAATTTAACTCTATTGCTCTTGTCGTATAAAAGACCAGTCTTTTTGTGTAAAACAGCAAAGCTGTGAACGAAAATGACAACACACAGTAATGTACCCAACATTACTGTCGCGTCAATTTATGAGTCACAAACTGAAGAATGTGTTTTTCTAAACAATTCATTGCTCTTACAAAAATACAAACGCATGCTTTTTTGCCATAAGTACTGTAAATGCTATAAAATGTGCATGGAGCTATAAATTATTGGAGCCTTAACGACTTATTAGTAACTTCAAAGAGCTCTACTATTCAGATCCTAACTCCATCACCAGCTCGATTATACCATATTATTGTATTATCACCTAAGCTAAAATTCTTTTTCTTGGATTGTATTATATAGTGCAGGTCAACCTTAAAAAGATAATGTTAAAAAAAAGTTAACATGCGTTAACTAGACATGGAAGTTAATTAATTTTATACATTTAAACATTTTTTTTTTTTTTCTGTCAAATGAAAATACCATTGTCAAGAACAAAACGCCCTTTCTTATTCTAAGTTTAATATTTTTTATTTGTCTTCCCACAATACCGGCAGCTTACAGAGAAGGTTAGGTTTATAGTGACATCGTAATAATAGTGGCGGATTATTATGAAACAGCCACTTTATTAAAACTGAAGTAAACCTACAATTATTTCTTACAGTCGGACATATTTCAACGATTTCATAATAAAATCCTTTTCATTTTGCATTTACTAAGTTATTTCCTACAACAGTAGACTAACCCATATATTGCGAAATAAAAATTAATAGATTTAGTCCTTTATAATAGAACCTTCATCTCTCGGTCTATACAATATTCCTTTATATTATTCATTCTTAGTAAATCATTTAGTATGACAGACAGTTGAGAATATATTTTGATGAAATAAAGGCGGTGGAATATTTTGTTGCTATCGGTGAATTTTGAGTTAAGTTAAGGCTTAATGTGGACCTCGGATGACCTTTGAGAATACAATGAGAGTATGAAGATATTGACGACAACTGTGAAGAGGTGGAAGAGGTATGCGGAGAAAATACGTTTGTAACTCTCTGTGTAACTTTGCAGCGTAGGTACTTTCTTTTTGTTCGGCCTAGTTGTGACAATCGTAATTTGTGGAAATATACATATAATATTGAACTCAGTGTCTAGTAGATTTTCATTGTTTTTAGGATTCTTGTGTCATAATATTCGTTTCCCCACGCTTCGCCCAATTTTCAAGATATTACTATGTGAGTGGTGGAAGTCAACAATGCTCTTTGTCTTGTTATTAGACCGAACAAAGGAAATAATTCATTCATCAGACGGGAAATTGAACTTATGACCGTCGCGCTTGCAGTCATTCCCTTATTTGTTGTCACTATTTATTTTTTTCAGCTTCATCCCGGTCATCATGGTAGGAAAGCAGTGTTAAGACACTTTTTTCCTCATTTTCGGCATTGCGTGTTGAATGGTGTAACTTGTCTTCTTGAAATTAAAATATTAAATAATTCATTTTCTCGAGTGATCAATCGAACTTACGACCGCGCTTTTACAGCCTCACGCTTTTGCCTAAGCGCTACAACGGCTTTCTTTCAACGGAAGGACTAGGATTCCATTTAACGAATAACAACCTCTACTGTGAAAAACTCAATACCTGTCCATCCCAAGTGAAGATCTAATAAACGTTCAGACCCTCCAGCGGACGGACGGACAATCTGACATTTATTGCTCTTTTACAGTGATTAAGATGAATTAGGTTTTTGAAGAAATGCCCCAAAAAAAACGTACATTTATATTACGTATAAGGAGAGGGCACGTTTGTTTTTTTCTGGGTTGACAGGTTTGGTGAAAGTCCAGGATTGTGGTTTAAAAAAATATTTCTTTTAGCTTCACGCTATATTTCGAATATATGGGAGTAAGCAAAGGAAACTTAGTGTTAAGACACACCTTTCTCCATATTTTGCCCCAGAGTAGAATCATTACGTTTTGAGTTCTATCACTCGACGTACTGCATAAAAAAACGAAGTGTTGTAGCAGTTCCCTTTGCGTACTCTGCTTTACTTTTTCATTTAATAAGAAGCCGACAATTTTTGAGGCATTCTTCAGGCATTTATATTGAATTAATTGGCCAAAATAAAACGACAAACATAATACAAATTATTATCTGAAACGACAACTTAAAAAACTTATATTATAAAAGAAACAGAAAATATAAAAAAGTTATATCTATAAAAAAATTACTATAAGAAAATAAATATTTAACTAAAAAGTAATTCAATTGATTATAATTTAAGTACATTATATGAACTTTACTATTAAAACATTAAATGAGTTTAATAATTGCAAAGCTAAAAGTTTTATTCTTCCCAAATTCATGCTGGAACCGTCTCATTTATAAAACTCATACAAACAGCAAAAAAATCATCTATAGATATATTTTGTATATAAAGTAAGGAAAAAGATAAATTTAGTTATTTAGTTATTCTTTTATTATGATTGACCGTTACCTACCCGACTGCCGCCAGCGGGGCCGAGCACGTTCTGAATAATGATATTATGTATGTGGAAATAATAAAATCGTCTCTTTGCGAGAAACGCTGATACGTCAGTGTGTCACATACACTTGTATGGACGTGTTTACATATGGATGGTTTTATGCGTCTTACTTATAAAATTATAAAATAGTACTTGTTGGTTTTTTAACATTTTAAAATGTTATACCACATTAAGGCTAGAAAAATAAATGTTTGAACGTACCTGGATTCGAACTCGTGTCTCTTGGATACTTTTCAAGCGCTCTGATAACTAAGTCATCCGTCCTTATTAAGATATGTACATATGTAAGTGGAATCTTTTTTATGCATTTACTACTTATATTTCATTAGAAAACGTATAAAAACTTGAACTTAGCGGGTTTCGAATCTGCGCCTCTTTGGAAACCGTCCAAACGCTCTGACCAAAGCCATACGTTCTTATCGAACTACGTTGAAATTCTTATACGCTTGTTACAACGTTATTTACGTTGTTAGTATCTCTGTAGGGCGATTCTTACAAATTTGCGTTATCTAAAAATAATTACTTAGAATTATCGTTTGGCAGGAGAAAATACTATTTTTTAAGTATTTTTTAACTATTCTACATGGGATACAGCGTGAAGATAAAATAAATTTCTTTGTTAATTTTCGTAATATAATAATGACTCTAAGCAACGTTTCGCATAGCTCCATCCACCGGACAGTTCACAGCACGCACCCTCGTCACCACTAACGCGGGGAGCGCCGCAAATGAAAGACGACCGTAAACACGCAATATTACGACTGAAAGTGTACGACAGTCTAAATTAAAAGGGTACCGTCAGAAAGTGACATTTTGTACGCAACGTGACGGCATTGTTACTTGTGTTGTCAGATTTTAGTATAATTAATGCTCGGACCTGTTGGGCTTTGTTGGATCTGTGTCAAGTTGTGGTTGAGAATATAATATTATTAGTAAGTACATTTACACACAAGTACATTTCCTCGCTCTGATTTCTCCAGAATTCAGTGGAAAATGTGGAGCGCAGTGTTCTAACACCAGGTTCCCTCTGCCTACCCTGCTGTGTGCGGGATAGAGCGTGAAGCTATATAAATATAATCATTGCCTCAAATGCGGATTAAGTCCACGACTATAACACTTATAGTTGGCCCTGTCCCACTGTACCACGACTGACTTATATGTCATATTTTTTTTTAGGGTTACGTTCATACAACGTTCCGTAGTATAGTAAAAAAGTCAGTGGACGAGCATATTTATCTCCACTGCAATAACTGTTAGAGGATTCCGTCGTATTACGTAAATGGGCCGGAGATAGAGACTTATTTCAATGTTTTTTGTTTTTTTTTTTGTATAAATTTCACCTAAATTTTATATAACTTATTTAAAGAATATGATATAGAGGTTTATGTTTTGATATATTTGCTCGCTTTTAAGCGCGGCGTTAAGTTTCAATACTCTACAGGAAATGTATCCAAAATAGAACACCAATAGAGAGTGGATAGAGAAGAGGGTAATCTGTCCCTGAAAAAATTGCAAGCACTTTGTGGGCTGCTTGTGAGGATATCGACGGCGTCGATCGTCGTATCGGGGCGTCCCCTGCGGTCACAAACTTTGGCTTGCGGCCGTCGATCGGACTGTGTAAATAGGTTCCCTGTATCTACCCCTCTATACACGAGAAACAGCGTGAAGTTATAGTAAATATATGCAAATTTAAGTTTCATATTATATAAAATTTAAAATTTAAACACAAGTATATATATTCCGCCAATTCACGTAACAAAAGCTCATATTCCATTCCTCGCCTCATACGAGATGTGTACTTTATCTGCTATTGAAATCTAAACATCACCGCGTCGAAAACTCGCTGCCGTTTAAATGCATTTGGAGATACGTTGTTGTATGAAAAACTGTTTTATTTTTTATATATATAAAAGGTATTTAATGATTTGTGAACTTCGGACTAGGACATGATGGAGTCAGAATCTGAATAGTGAAATAGTATGTACATACATTTATGACTTAGAGCTCAAGGCACATTCTATAGCATTTGTAGTTTTGCAGGATATATGTGGATTATTTTGTAGGTTTCGTACCTCAAAAAGGAAAATGGGATCCTTATAGGATTGCTTTGTTGTTCGTCTCTTCATCTGTCTAGACAATTTGTCTTCTATTTTTGTAGTTAGAAATTATTTAAAATGTTATTCTATTAAGTACCTAAATAGAGGTATTTTTTAATATATACCAGGTATAACAAAAGCTGTAACAAGCGCCTGTGCATAATCGCTTAATAATAGTTGAATAGCGGGCTTTGTAGAGTATGGACTGGCTTTACGGAGTTTTACTAGTATAATATTTATTTTATAACTCTTTTCAAGATTATTATGACATGGATAGTAGAAGCTGAAGCCTTCGTGGCTTGGTGAAACAACGTATAATTAAGTGCGGTGATCGTAGATTTTACATTTATTTTGAAGAGTAGACTCTTTTTTATTTTCTAGTTCCAAAAAAGTGATAAAGCGTGGCGTTAAAATTCGCCATTCAGCGCGTCATGTTTCGAAATTTAACGAAGTTTTAAGTTTAACATTAAATTTTGTCTGCCTCTTCCCTCTCTCTGTTCGAGAAGTAAGGAAAAGCTAAAGAAAAACTAAACTGGCTACTGTAACAGTATGTACCTAGAGTATAAGTTAAAAATAAATAAATAAATAAAATAAAATATGCATGGCAATACACATAAATAACATAGTTAATTATGAATAATACAAACTATATATTTTTAATAAAATATTAATCGAGACGAGTTCGTGTATTGTCGTCCCGAGTGTCGCGACCGTCGTTCTGTCTATATAGGTGGTGGTGATGCTCGGAAGGCAGCGGTCGAGTCGAACTATTAAGTACTACGGTACAAATAAATATGATGCACATAAAGACTCGTACCAAATGTATAATAAATATACTATAATAATTCGAAGCCTATGATGGCACGATCTTTTAGGATCGAATTTCTTATAAAGGCAATATATGTGTAGGAGAGCGACACATATTGTGGATCAAAGTTATCTTTGATCCTTATTATAATATTGAATGTTGCTTGACGTCGCGAAGGCTGACGTGATGGGCTTATGCGACCTGTTATAGCGACATTAACTATGTCGTGGCTGATGCCGTCTCGTAGTACACTCGCGATACGTAAGCTATGCTTGTATGGCGTTGGTCATTGATATATTGTATACCACTTCTACGACTTGGTATACGACTAGTAGGTGTGTGGTGCTATTTATGTCCCAACTTCGGTGTATGTAGTAGTGTCCGCCTGTGTCATACGGGTGTGTGGTGCTATTTTATGTCCTGGAACTCTGGTGTATGTAGTAGTGTCCGCCTACGGTTCGACACACGACTGTGAGGTGTGTGCCGTGCGTTTATTTAACATATCGGCCGCCTAACGGTAGTGCGTTCGTTCCAACGACTTATATTGATCTCACAAATCAATCAACATCACGAATCACCATTATAATACAATCTTAATATAAACAAGCGTAACAAATACCTTCGGAAAGATCACACACAAAC
>JAATLQ010034745.1:33591-57945 GCA_013421005.1 Heliconius erato x Heliconius himera
TACTCTTTCTTCCTTTTATTATAACTAGTTCGCAGTTATAGTGGAGAGGAAGATAGGACGCGCTCTTGGCTTATCTTCGGACGAGCTTCGAGTTATGACAATATTATATTATCGAGTCTACAGTTATATTAATAACTGACACAAGAACAACTTCTGATGGCAAATATCTTATTAAAGCGATACCTTCTAATAGCATAATATAAAGTTCTTAACACTGTTACCTCTGAATCTCTAAAAGATTTTGGGTTTTTCACGATCACAATTATAAATGGTTCTAACCACTAGACACATCACGAGCCAAGCCATTATTTATTGAATAATATTTTCAAAGGTGTTTGGGATATCAGTTACACTACGTGCGAAATGAAATCGCTCATCGGCTTCTTTACCTATTCGCGATCGCTATAGTAGGTCAACGGGAAGTACAACTTATAAAATGTTACCAACTTAAATTTGCGAGTATTGGCACTTATTTTATATGATGTGAACTACAGATATAAGTTTGTAATATTTTGTTTCTATGAAATACGCATAAACTTTCATTTTTCGGAATTTTTCCTTTATTTGTGTTATAATTTGTCACTTCTTACCAAATTTTGTACTGTAGGTCCACGCAAAAACCACTACTGTGCAGTTTCGTAGGAACTTCCTCCCACGCGCCATGCGACTGTGGAATGGCCTACCTGCGGTAGTGCTTCAGGTCGATCCGACATGAGTACCTTCAAAAAGCGCTCCACTTACCATCAGGTATGTGATCACCGCCGCCCATGATCCCGTGCAGCACCCGGTGACCCGAACGCTCATTTGTCTTTTCAATAAAAAAACACTATCTTCTAGGTCATAGAATTTAAGATATTTAAAAATAAATATGTTGTTGTAGTTAAAAAAAAATAATATATTTTTCTTTTACATATTGAGACCATTGTGGTGTAGTGGAATAGCGTCTGACTGTAAACATAGTGATAGAAGATTTGATTTCCACTCGAGAGAAAGTGAACATTTAATTATTTTCATTTCCCTGCTCTGTACGCAATCAGCAAGAAAATTTGGCAAAAAATTGAAAAGTGGATTGTCTTAACACTGTCCTCCCTCTGCCTCCCCTGCTGTGCGGGATATAAAATAGAAATGCTTGATTTGCTTTATATAATACTAGAGGGCGCGCGCGGCTTCGCCCGCTTATTAGGAGTGAATTCTAAAAGAACCACGAAACACGTGTTCAATAAAATATTTTTAACAATCTGAATTTAAATTTTTATAAAAATCGGTGGCAATTTAAAGATTTTTCCATATAAACTTTCAGCCCCTTATTTGAACCCTTAGGGGGTGAATTCTTAAAAACCATGAAATACGTGTTCAATGAAATATTTTTTAGAGTCTGAATTTTATAAAAATTGGTACAGATTATTTTTTTTTTCCATACAAACTTTCAACCCCTATTTCATCCCTTTAGGGTTAACATTTTTTAAATTTCCTTCTTAGTGGATGTCCAGAATATGAAAACAAACATCTGCCCAAATTTCACGTTTCTACCATCAGCCGTTTCGGCTCTGCGTGCGTCTTACCTCGTCAGTCAGCACAAGTCCTTTTATTTATATAGATAAAACACAAAACAACTTTAACTTTTTAACAAGATTTCCATAATAAACTGGTACAGAACCCCGAACCCTTTATCTGACACTCACGCTCACAGTCGTCACTCACGATGCTAATGGACTGTTGAACATTTGCTTCAAAAAATTAGATTCCAGTGCAAAAGAGTAAAAGTCATTTAGATCTTTTATCTTAATAAGATTGTAAATTGGGAACTATTTTGTTTTTCATTATATGTACATTTTATTTGTAGCTCCACGCTGTGTCCCGCACATAGCAGGGTAGGCAGATGTATATAAAACATTTTTTTAAAATCGAACTACCTTTAGTCGCGTTTACAATCAGTCACTACCACTGGACCACGACGGCCTCAAAACAGTAGTTTTTAGTAGAATTACTACTTATCGTCTTAGCGTCATTTATTGGAATGCGACACAGTAGTACTGGCATACAGCGTTCAACATATCAAGATATACGAATTTGGCATTTCAGCTCTTATTACCATTCTAATAGGGGTGGTATTAGCCAGAAATGAATCTTCGGATCGCGCCAAACCAGCAAATGAAGTGCCATTTTGGAAATATAGACTTTATCGCATCTTCTTGGCATCATACTCGGTGCAGCAATTTTTATTGTTTGCAGTTGGTATTTTTTCCAATTTGTAATGTTTGTTTTGAGTTTACGTAACTGTAGCTTTGGATACCTCGAGGTACTTAACGTACTCGTACATAGGTGCAAGACCTACTTTTTCTATCGGACCTTTAATGATTTAAAGGTTTGCGGGCGACGACTAGTCTGTCTAAACTAAAATGATAATGAATTAATAAAATCCAAATCATAGTATACTTATACTTGGGTATTTATTAAATTGAGAGAATTAAACACCACGGCAGAGACAACCTAGGATTAAGAAACTGTGTTTTTGGACACTTGGAGACACTACGTGTTCAGCGGCAGTGTTCAACGTCGCGCTCTGTCTTAATCGAGCGAGGAAAATAAAAATAATTCATTTCTCTCAGTGGTTATCGAACCTATAACGAATCTATAACCATCGCATTAAGAACCACTTCCGCTTACTTACTAAGTTTCAGACAGAATATTACCCATTACTATCAAGTATATAAACAAACTCAATGTTTCAAACTTTAATCCTCATAAAATGTTCACATTACCTCCCACAGGGTGTTTAGGTAATCCCTCCCGAAATCAATCAGCGTGTTTATTGGTTGCGCAGCACATTAGAGATTCATTGCTTACTTTGCAACCCTTTAAATTAGCCAAGAAATGTACTAACCTGGTATGGTAATTTCTAAATTATGTTTAGTTTTATTGCTATTTGACTTTTGAATTTAAGTAATTTATCGACGCAGGTAAAATTTTAAATTTTATTTGCAACATATTATATTAATGATAATTTATTATTTGCTTAAATTATAAATCTTATATAATCAATCTCATTTTTCCTGTTTGTTTAACTGTATAATTTTAAGTAAATAGTATAAAAAATAGCTTATGCCGTACGTATATATATGCATCATAGCAGAAAAGGCGAAGGGAATCTAGAGCTAAGACTTTCAGTTCTCCAATAAATCCAATAATCATTCCTTTGAAGCGGAATCAAACCTACAACCATCACCTCTACAGTCAGATACTTTGCCACTGAGCCACTATAGCTACAATTTATTACGTGTAATCTTGTAACTAAGCCATAGGCCGGTCTCACATGCGAGGTGTATGTGAACACGCATTCAACATAATGTACGTGGCATCCTATTCACTCTGTTCCTTTAGTTGAAATTCCCTTTGAATACGTGATTCATGCTTACATTTTGATTCATAGGTGATTCATGTTAACATTTTGATTCATACCCAATGTCTACATGGTTACTGGTGATTTATGTCGCACATCTAATTAACTAGCGGTTTCTAGAGAATTTATAGAAAACATAATATTTTTTTTATACAAAATTTATATTAGTTGGTTTAATCAGCTTACGCTTCTTCATAATAAAGTACTCAGTGCTTAATACACTGCCCAAATCTCGGAACAAAAATAAATTAATAAATCAGCTTTACCCTGCATCCCGTACTCAGCAGGATAGGTAAAGGGAATCTAGTGATGTTAAGACATTCCGTTCCCCATTATCCGCCAAATTCTGGAAGAATTGAGTGTTGAGTGTCAGAACTCAACGCCGCGCTTTGCCTCGACACTAGAGCGAGGAAATGAAAACATAAATCGGGACAATTGCTAAAAATGTTGAAGAGACGTTGGATTTTTGAAAATGTATATATAATACTAAAATATAAGCATTAAATGCCGTTAAACAGTTTAATTTATAAAAAATCCATGTAATATCTTTCGTGACCCGGGGACACAACAGAGTGAAAATTACGGTTGTGGGTTTGATTTCCACTTGGGGAAAGGAAAAAGAGAGGATAAAGAGGAAATAAAAATATTAAACATTTCGAATGGGAATCGAACCCACAACCTGTTGCGTTTACAGTCGCAGTTTTGTGTCCCTGCGCCGACTGACTTTTAACTTGTCAACCCTATATGACAAAATACAGCGTTCTACGACGCATAATTCAATTGTGCGTTACTCAGTAACGGTTTTTTTATATGTTCCATTTCTATC
This sequence comes from Heliconius erato x Heliconius himera, assembly GCA_013421005.1. Taxonomy (NCBI): domain Eukaryota; kingdom Metazoa; phylum Arthropoda; class Insecta; order Lepidoptera; family Nymphalidae; genus Heliconius; species Heliconius erato x Heliconius himera. The sequence continues at coordinate 37,818 of JAATLQ010034745.1, forward strand.
TATGTATACATAGATAGAAATAGAATTAACCTCAACTAGAATCTGAACTCGCAACGACAATCAACGACACAAAAGCCATCTTTCTATTTACAATTGAAACAAACCGTTTACGAAATGGAAATACTTTCATTTTAACGCTTTTATTGCCGAGACCCTTCACAATATCTACTCAATGATTTTAGGGCCTTATTTACAGTCCGTTGTAGCTTTTACTTGAGCTTTAAATGGTTTATTGAGATTTAAATGTTTTAAATCATCTCGAGGTTTTAAGATGTTTTATATTGTTTGCTAGTTTTCGCCTGCGGCTTCGTCCTCGCAAACATCGAAAAGATTAAAATAATCTTATAAATAATAAATATTTTCATGCTTTTCTTGATAAGGGAAACATCGAATAAAAAGGTCTTCTCCTTTAAATCAACAGTAAGTTAAAATGGATGGACTAAGGAAATGAGCTTCACGCTGTATTACTCATATAGCACGGTATGCGAGGGAGGGAGTGTTAAGACGCTTTGATTCCCACGCACTCTGATAAGACAAAGTATGGCGTTGAATTCCACAAATTAACACACAATATTTTGAATTTCGGACATTCTCGAAAAGTGAAAAGTGCACAACCGAGTGTGACTTAACCTTAACACAAGGTATTCTAAAATATATAAAACGAGATAATATATCCAAAATTCATCAATCGTTTAGTAAATCTATATCATAATGTATTTTATTATAAATTAAATCTTTAATCTTTGCTCCACCCATTCTGCGGGTCCCATCAATCATTCAACAATTTATTCCCATCAAATTTCGGTTACCTCGAATAGATCTCGAATGTTATTTTATTAAGCTAAAGCGGACTGTTTACGCTGATGAAAGTACTTCCACCCATTCTATCTGGTTTATAGCATCGACCCTTAGTCGCTAGTAAACGCGGCTCGATCGGTTTTAGGGTCGTATTTACAAATACATTTTCAAATGTACAATGGTAGACCATGATTGATGATAATTTTATTTTCTATTAGTGGCTTTTTCCCGTATAACAGTTAAGATACTCTGTTTTCCATTTTTCGTTCAATTCTCGAAATATTGTATATTGAGTGTTGAAACTTAACGATACCCCTTGTTTACCAAAGTGGGGAATGAAAATGATTTAAATATAATAAATCCCCTAAGTAGATATCGAATCCACAACCGTCGCGTTTACTGACAGATGCTGTGAAGTAGCGCCATAACGGCTTAGAGTGCTAGTTTCTCAAGACGAAGCGTGGCGTTGAGTACTCGCTTGCAACTCGATGTACAATGTCTTGAAAATTTGATTTTGCGTGAGGAACGGAGTATCTTAGCATTACGTTTTCCCTGCCCACCCTGCCATACGCGGGATACAGCGTGAAGCTAAATCAAAAATTTAGAAAAGAGTGTAGTCTCATATTTAGACTTTTTACCAAAAGGGTAAAAAAATATAAAAAAGGGTAAAATGTATCGCCCAATAAGAGCATCTACACACCTAACTGCTTTATCGTTTCGACCCTCCCAATCGCCTTTCAATAGATTTCAAGGTATTTGAGTGTGTGCTTGGAATACTCTCGTGTTCTTTATATGGGATTATTAAAACGTTTTTTTACGATGCTTATTATCATTCTATACTGAAACGCTAACTCTGTGTGGTAAATCCGTTTTCTTTTAGCTTCACGCTGTGTCTTGTATGTATATGTAGCAGATAGGCAGTTAAGGGAACTTATGGCTATTACATATTGTATCCCGCGGAATGAAGCTCAGCACCTCGCTTTGTTTTGAAAAATATTAATTACCTCAAAATAGAATTACATAGCGCTGATGCACGTCACGTGACTGTAAACGACAGTTTGATTTTCATTTATGCGAATGAATTATTTTATATTTTCAAACACTCGCTCTGGAAAAAAACAAAGCGCGGCGTTGAGTTCCACCATGGAACCAGGAAATATCTTAATGAGAAACATAGTATTTAACACGTTCTCAGATTTCGTATGCCTACTATCCTATGTGGAAGATATATCGTTAAGCTAAAAAAATATGTCACAAATTTTATTTCCACTTCGTTTCCACAGCGCTACGCCACAAGTAATAGCCACTAGCTTTCTATAAAAACAATCCAAATTAATAAAACAAAGGAAACACCGAAACTTTTAAAAGCCCCACAATATAAAGTTCAAGTTTTATATTTCATTTTAAACTGAAAACTGAAAGCTCGCCAAAGATATCGTTAAGACAAACTGAAAGAGCAACAATTGCTATCGATACTCGAGATTGTTAAAACTTGACCGCAGGTGTCGAGTGACTGCTTTAATGAGAGGAAACCAGAGCGAGTTAGTTCTGTACTTAATGAAAGATACAATTGGAGTTGTTCAATTGGTTTGTTTGGATTTATTAGTATTTCTTGTTCTTGAAAATATAGAAACCTATTGGTTAAACGCAAAGGTTAGGTGTTCGATTCTTACTTGGGGGGGGGGGGGGGACGGTAGTGATAGCGTTTTGACATTTAGTTTTTCAAAGCTGGTATACAGAGCGTGGCGTTAAGTTCCGCTACACGTCCTAACGCTATGCGGGGAGCGTCAAGCTGTGACAATATTAGTAATAATAATTGGGTGCTATGATAAACGTGATATAACTCCCTAGAGAACTTACTTCTTGAAAATAAAAATATTATGTTGAATAATATTTTTATTTCCAAGAAATACATTGTCTTTGGATGGGTTTTTATTATTTATGATAAAAAAAGATATTTGAGGTTACTATAATTGTATTCTTTGTAAACTGCGTAAAGTATTAATTATTCCATAATATTTAAGTAATAGACAGCTACTGCAGCTACTGCTGTAGGTTATGTGCCTACTCACTGCCCATCCATCATTCATATTACGTTCTCTTTTTGCTCTCCCTTTGCTTTAGCTTTAAGCTGTGTCCCGCGTATAGAGAGAGAGAGGGCCGAGATGCCGAGGTAGTGTAAGACATAACTTGTCGCGGAACTAAGCACTACGCTTTATTTTGTTTTCAGAGAGAGGAAATGCAAAATAATTTATGTTACGAGTGAAGTAGAGAACAAGCGAACAAACAAACGTCACTTTCACAGCATGCTTTGCCGCTGGGCTATGAAGGTCAAATTGGTTCCAATTTTTTTTATGAAGTTTGAAGTAAATAGAGATAATTAAATTTACCACTAACATTAAGTTTTATCTATCGAAACTAAAAAAACACTTTAATCAATATTTACATAAATGGAAATATTATACTTTTTGGAATAGTATACTTTATAATTTGTAAAATATTATTTCTTGTTATTCGTGTCTTTCTTCTAAAACGTGTTGTTAAAGCGCGGCGCTGAGTTCCACGGAATCCCTACAGAACTCGGCGGCAAGTGGGAAACGGAGTGTCTTTATACTAGGTTCCCTCTGCGTACCCTGCTGTATGCGGGATATAGCGTGAAGCTGATTTCATTTGATTTTTTCTTGTAAATCGAACTCTTTTTTAGCTTCACGCTGTATCCTTCACATCGAAGGGTAGACAAAGGGCATATATAGGGACCTATTGTCAGACACTCCATTTCCCATTAAAATACTTCCGTTTCCCAATTTAAGTGGCGTAACTGAACACCGTTAAACATTAAGTACCTCGCCTCGTTAAACATTAAGTATTTCATTCCTTCGAGTGCGAATCGAATCCACAACCGTAGTTTACAGTCGCACGCTTGTGCCCCTACTCCAAAGCGGTCTCTAAAAGATTTATTCGTGGAATAAAATACAAAATATGTTCATATTTTAGTTGGCATTAACAATAATGGTAAGACCGCTGCGGTCTGACTGCGCGCGTAATTGCTCTGTCCTGCGAAATATTATTTATGTTAGTGCATTTGAGAGTATTGTCCAGTGAAGCTTTAATACACGCGCTGGGTGGACTTGGGAAATCTATTAGCTTTTAAATTTCTATTATAATTCTTTAGCTATCTCGGTGCACGATTGGGGATTTGAAACCCGCTCAGGGAAGTTATTTCCATTTCCTCGCTCTGGTAACAAGCAAATATAAACATAGAGGTGACTTCCACTATTTAATACGCAATATCTCGAAAATTACGGAAATTAGGGAAGGTATTGTCTTACTAGTCTAACACTAGTCTCCGTCTGCCCACTCGCCTAGATACAGTGTCAAGTTTATAAAAAAATCATGATTTAGAGTTTGTTATAAATTTCTAGAAACGTTTAATAAAACATTTAATAATTGTTAAATAAATTAAAATATAATATAGAGCGGTTTCACCGCTCATAGCCATACAGAATTGATTTAAAAATGTGGAGTCTTTTTTCAGTTACATGCGGAAATTAAAGTAACAGTAAAGCTACAAAAAAAAACTCAATGAATAAGTTGCGGCGATGCTTCACTGAGGATATTATTAGTTTAAATTATACTCGAGCATTAGCATACTTTGTCGCTCATATAATAAGGGAGGTATAAGAGAATTTAGTGAGGAGTGTCCATTCTCCGATTTCCGAATTTGAGACATTGCGTGGTGAGTGCCAATACTCAACGCTGCGATCGTCTTACTCTTCTCCTCGAGTGCGTATCGAATCCGCAATGATTGCTCGTCCCAATACAAATTGTAGTGTTTGTATAATGTGCTTGTATTTATGTACCAAAATATTAGTTATGTCAATACATTGTTCCACCTATTTGCTTATTCCGATCAGTCGCTTGTAATGATTGATGGTAAATGAAAATTTCCACCAGAAAATGTATCCATTCCGATGATTATATTAACGTTTCAATACGGCCTCCATGCAAATTGTTGTTCGTGTATCTACTTCGCTTTGTTTCGCTTTAGTTTGAGCTTTTTTCATTTTTAAAGTAGTACACAGTCATTGAGCTTTGAAAATGTGGATATTTTTATTTTATGAAGTGAGTACGATTTAGTATTTTTGTTTGTGATATTGACAGGTTGTGGACTCGATTCCCGTCGATGAAGTGTAATATTAAATATTTTAATTTTGTTTTGTTCTGGTAAAGAGACAAAGCGTGGCGTAGAGTTCTGCCACTCAACTTCCAATGTCTCAAAACTTAGAGGAAGAGTGGAAAATGAAATAGGTAAACTCAACTTTTACAACGACGAAATAAATAAAATCCACCCTTCATCGTAAAACTGCGTACAATCAGATCTAAATTCTCGTTTGTGACAAACAAACACATAAAGTGCGTTATCGAACAAAACAATTTACTGTAGCTATAAAACATATCACAGTATCAAGATACGAGAAGTAAAGAAAACAACGAGTCAGGTGAACGATGTTGCGCTAGAAAGATGAGTATGATTTAACACTTTCTAGGGGTGAAATAGATTTTATTTTCATTTCTTATACTTATTTAGATGACGTCTAAAAATTTTAGTATATATGTTTTTTGGATTTGAACCCACGCCTCTTGGAGTCCGTCGAAGAGGTGCATTTGTTGCACTCTGTTCCTGTTAAGACTTCCGTTTCCTACTTTCCGCCAAATCCTCGAGCGATTGTGGATTGATTTGCGGAACTCAACGCCGCGCTTTGTTTTGCTGCCAGAGCGAGGAAATGAAAATATTAAATATTATATACCATGCTACGATGGTCTCAAAATTTTAGTGTAAAATAAGAGGTTGCCAAGTAGAAACCGTCTGATCGTAAACACAGTGGATGAGACTCGACCTCTACTGGGGGAAAATGTTTTAGAAAAAACGTTAAAAAAATATTTTTTTGCTGTATACAATACGAGTATAACAGAACATACCAAGGGAACCTAGTGGTAAGATACTCTGTTCCCCAATTTCGCTTGCTTTGGAGACATTGCGTGTTGATTGATGGCCGTCATCTATTGTTACCAGAAGGAAAATAATTTATACTCCCGAGAATCAAACCCACAACCATCGCGTTTATAAATCGCCGGCGTAAAGTTAAAAAAAGTCGTTAAAGTTAAAGTAAAATCATCACGTTTAAATGAACGTCATCTGTATATAATTGTAATTTTTTATTTACTCCATTTAACGATAAAAACACTTTTTACACCTTTTTATTTTTTGAATTACGTCATTACAGTATTAACGTTGAACCTTTTTTGAACGTTGAGTTTCGCGACATTTTAACTGGATTTTTTTAACCAACTTTCTTTTTTACCGTACAACCTCCTTCATGTGTCCATTCAATCTAATAGTTTTGTGATCAGCTGGCACGCTCGGAACACCACAGTTAAAGAACTGAACTGAACTGAATTTTGCCAATCAAAACAATAAGTCTCTGAATTTAGGTGGTCAGCGGAGAGCGGTGTGTCCTAACACTAGGTTCCTGCCATGCCAAAATTGTTAGGTTGTACGTAATGCAAACATTTCATTCTGAAACCTTTGAAGCAATTTACAAGCTAAACACATTGCATTTTCCACCGTTTTAAAAAATTCCATTTACTCGCTACGGAGATATAAAGAGGAGAACAAAAATCCTTTAATAGGATTCCGTTTATGAAGACTTCAAAAACTCCTTTTTTTATTTTGAAATAAATTACGGTCTAATATTCACTTCTAGCTGATTCTGCTTTAGCGTAATTTATGGAACTTTTGCTTGTACTAGTTGGTAGCTTTTATACGTTAATTCTGCCGAATTATCGAGGCATTGCGTGTTGAGAGACGGAGTCTCGGAGAAATCAAAATATAAAATATTTCATTTCTCTGTGTGGGAATCGAATCTCCAACCGTCGCGTTTACAGTCCTACTCTTGTGCCCTTGAGCCATCGTGTCATAATAATAAAAAAAATATATATAAAGACCAAATGTGTGTTGAATTATATCGGATTTAAATTTAAAAAAGAACAATACAGTAATATTGTACAGTGCAGAGGCAGCCTTACAAAGTCGGTGCTCCGTCGTTAGCTCTCCTTCCCGACTCTTAATTTAGCTAAAACACAGAAACTCAACAGTATTATTACGGGCATTAAAACATTGAAATGAATAATTTGACAATTTCATTTCGAAGTTATAATGTAAAGAGCTGGATTGTGGGACAAGGTATAAAATGAAGGTGCTTTTATATATTTTATTTAGCAGATTTTTTCTGTATTTTTATTATTATGAAGTATTTTTTTTAAATAAACTTAGAGTGAATATAATAGTGTTATATTACTACGGTTTTCGTTTTCTTTGTTTTTAGTTTTTGTTTTACTCATGTCATGCATATTGTAGTCTAGGCAGACGGAACTTGTCAATATATTTTTTTTTTCGCTCCGGAAAGGAATATGTTTTGCCTAATGTAATCAAAACTTCGTATGAGTTTGGAATCTGTAACTGACATTTACAGTAATACGCCGCCTAATTAATGAAGGACGATTGATAATTAAATAATTAACTATGAGGGCAGTCGTGATGGGGCACAAACGTATTACGCGATGGTTGTGGATTCGGTTTCCACTCGGAGCACGAAGCGCGGTGTTACGGCACGCGGTGTACACTCAATACACATCACGAAAATTAGTCGGTGAATAGGAAACGAAGTAATCTTTGTTAAGAAAACACTACATATCCCGCATATACCGTGCTATGTGCGGGAACAAGCATAAAGATAAAAAAAACAAACGAAATACAATAAAATGTACTTACTATACAAACTCGTAATTCTTGGAAGATATCCAAAAGTCGTGTGTTTCAATCTAGCTATAGGTACGTCCAATTTTTTAAATAAAACGCAAAATCAATATCATTGAAGTTGTTCAAATTGCAAAGATTTTCCGTTTAAAGAAAAATGCTCCACCACCTGCCGTCCCTGAGGGACTCTGTGGCTTCTCTGAATATAATCCTGATCTTAAATTACGATTGCTTGTATATCAAAGTCATATTTGATTACTCGAAAATTATGTAAAAAAGGAAAACTCTGATAATAATTTGTATGTTTAAAGTAGAAATGTTTAAATACGTTTTAGATGGATACGTTTATGGAGCAAGACGTAGGTACTGTGCGATGTCTGCGAGCGTATCCCGCATACAGGCAGAGGGAGCCTAGTATTAAGACACTTCGTTACTTATTTTCTACCGAACCAACAACCTGCCGCGTTTACAGTCACACTTTGTACCGCTTCGGCACGACTGGCCTCAAATATGAAATGGACTATAAATATAAGCTAGTAATATTTTTTCCTATAAAATACCTATAAATATTCACTTTTGAATTTTTTCCTTTATTTGTGCAGTAAGTTCTCAAATTCTCCCAAATTACAAAACTAGGTCCAACGGTCCCGTATAGGTCACCCTAGAGTGTTTGATTACGAACCGAAATTCATACAAAATGCACCAAAAATAAAGCATAAATGCCCATATCTTTTGTTTGCGTTGACTTAGAAACAGCACATGCTTGGGACATGGGACTAACAGACGGACAAAATAGTGATCATAGAAGGGTTCCATTTCCTCTTATTGAGGTAAACCCTATAAAGAAATCCTATAAATTAACAGAACAGTCACTGTTCTCTGTGTTGCTCCTAATAAGATATATTTTATTATCATTCATTTTGACTCACGAAACGCTTTGGCAAATATGTAGATCCACGATTTCAATTTATATATGACAATACTTTTCGCTTTATTACGGTCATCGCCACGTTCGTTTGTGGGTTCGAATCCAATCTATGAAATCATTATATTTAAACTATCTTTATTTAGGTGTAGGATAAGGTGAAAATTAGCGTGGAGTTTCACCCACCAACACGTTTAGCCTCGAGTTAGTGCCTAAACGAGAGACAGAGTTTCTCAACGATAAATTCCCAATACCTATCCTATACTATTTACTATACGGGAAAGAATGAAGTTGTAAAAATATTTTCTAATATATTGTAGGATAAATTTTCACGCTCTAATCAGATTTTCGCTTTGGTGGTGAGGCAAAGTGCGACATTGAGTTCAGAATTTAGGTATCTTAGTATATTTCTATAAGAGGCATACAGCGTGCAGCTGAGAAACAATATATAATCCGATATAGCCGCAAAACAAGCAAGTGACGCTTTGTCACACCAGGTGGAAGAAACGAAAATTATTTGAAATATAATATATTTTCCTAAATTGAACCCATAACTATCTCATATACAACCAGTTTCTGCGCTACTTACGACAAAATTTGTAGGTGATTTTTTCAGCGGCCTTCCTTTTTTAGTCGTTACACATTTGACTCTTTCATTTTCTGACCACTAATTACTCCAGTGCTTTGTGTTTTCGGAAACAATTGATGACCCCGAAATTTCAGTAAAAATATATTTTATAACTTGACTTGTCTTTTTAATAAGGCTCTATATACAATTAAATAGTATTTGATTTTATAATTAGGTAATATTTTTTAGGATTCGTACTCAAAGGGTAAAACGGGACTCCGTTACCAAAAGTCAGTCTGTGTACCAGACTTATGCCTGGTAGCGGACGGACAATAATCCTATTCCAATAATTCCAATAATACTCTAAGCAAATTATGTACTCACACAAGAAACACAGAATAAAATGAATATTTAAGAAGCTTAAATATTAATTTAAAAATATTTCAATTTACCATAGTACCATAACAATTTAGAACCAAATGATAATACCTTGAGTCGACTGAACATAAATTGTATTCAATGAAAAGAAAAACAAATATTTCTTCAAGACTAATTAAGACCTTTTAAAATAGTTATGTAAATCAGAACAAAAATAAAAAAAAATATCGTTAACGAAATTAATATTTATTTTCAACATTTTAAAGTGTCATTGACACCTTTAAACTTTTTACTACTACTACTTGATTTACCTGATTCCTGTTACGTTCATTTTTTTATAGCTAAAAAAAGTCAAAAATACTCATATTTAAATTTGATCATACTTCAACGAAAATAGATTCAAAAATTGTCACAAACCCTTTTAAAATGCACGATTCAGAACAGACCAGAGACAGTATCGGGAAATCAGTATTCAAGTAAACAAAATCGAACTGTAAACTTCCGTCGTCGACCGTATCATTGACATTTAAATTTGATGAAAGAATCCTTCTCAGGAGCGAAGTGCGGGCCATTAGTCCTCGCCTGGCGAGCTGCCAGACGAAGCACACCACTGACACTACTCGTCGAACCTGTTATTTCAGTGTTTGTGAAAAAAAATCTTAGAATTTATATCGAATTTAATTATCAATGTAGTATTTACCTTTATTTTACTAACAATGGAATTTATTATACTTATAAACTAAAACTATTTAAATTTAACTAACATAGTAAAGACCGACGAAACTTAGTGTTCAGACACTTAGTACTCCGTGCACCACCCAAATTGTGTCACAGTCGAGACATTGTGTGCGAAGCTCTACGCTGCACATTACCTAAATACTGATCAAGTCTTGCGTTTATAGTCAAATCAAATAAAAAAAACTGTCAAAGTATGTCACGATGGTCTCGTCTTTAATATTATTAGTATTAAACATAATGTATATGTAAGTGTTAAAATTTAATATTTTGAATGTCTCATAGAAATAAAAAATGTATGTGTTTTAATTTATGTAATTGATAGAGGTTGTCTGACTATAAACAAAGGCAGTCGTGGAATCGGATTTCGTGTTAAATTTATCATTCCTCTCTCCAAGAAGACAAAACGCGGCGTTGAGTTTCGCCATTCAACACCCAATTGGACGAAAAAGGTGTAAGGGACGAAGCGTATATATCTTATCGTACGTTCCCCTTTGCGACATTGCTGCTACATACAAAATATAGCGTAAATTAAAAAAAAAACTAGTAGTTAAATGAAGGCAAACACAAAAATATTTTCAAGAGGACAATAAGCATATTCTTCTATCTTATGAGTGGTACTGGGTACCTGGCGTTCAGCCAGATAAACTATCAAAAGAGTTTGACTGTGACACCACCTATCATGAGCTATCTGAAACGCTTTGGAAACACATTGTGCTAGACGTCTGCACTTTTGTGCATAAAATATTTTTCTATTCATATGGTGCTTTAGATGAGTGTGGTATGGTGTTTTCGTTATTGCTGGCTTTTGTATATTCGAAGTCATTTAATTTTGAGGTTCTTCAAATCAAGAGTGAACAAGTATATTTCAGGCAAACGTTTCGGCGACGTTCTCCTGCACGTTTTATCTTGTAGGCGGAGAGAATCTAATATCAAAACATTTCGTCCTCTATTTTTCTCTGAATTAAAAAATGCGTGTTGAGTTGCGAATCAACTCTGTGCTTCATTTATCTTCAGCCAGAATGGAAATCGAACCCATTGTCATTGTGCTTACAGTCAAAAGCTGCATCATGGCGACTTATATATCTTACCTATTGTCTAAGCCTATGGATATTAAACTTTAACGTATAAAAAAATTAAATTAATTAAAAATATCGCACTATAATTTTTTTACCTAACAATAATAACACGTTGCCATGCGCGACGTGCTCATCGAGACTCTAGCTGGCGATTAGCGAAGCGGATGCACTGTATGTACCGCAACACTTGTTTATTTTAGTTAAGATTATTACTTCTATTAATATAAATACACCATATCCATAGCGTGGCGGTCGTTAGATCCAACAGATATCGGTGTCCACCGCGGAAGTAAGGGCCGTACAAAAAGGAAACAAACGGGAAAGCAAAACGCACCAACACGAACGAAACGAGTGAAGCAAAAAAATGCAAAAATCATTAGACAACATGTCAATGTCAATCAGCTTTCACATCTGCCATATAAAATATGATTGATTTTAATCGATTCAAAATGGATTTCTTTGTGCTTTTCAGTAATTAATTGACATTTATTTATACTGTAATTATATTCATTACTAAGTGCGTTTAAATATTTAGTCTTAATTAAAGTGAACAAATACTTTATTTTTCTAGTATTGCAAGGGTTTATTTACATCGATTAAGGATCTTAGACTATTTTTCTCCGCTTTCAGATAGTCAACTTAACTGATTTTTGATATTCTGAAATTTAAAAAAAAAATCTTTTTTTTTTAGACTATTATCTCAACTCTTACGTTTACATTTGAGCCTACGATTTTCTGTCTCCTTTACCTAAATATGAGATAATATTTTATCGATTTTAATTTTGTTTTGACAATGTTTTGTATAGAAAAAAATGCCATAAATTAAAGAAAAATATTAAGCTTACTATTTTGTTGGTTTGCACTGGAATAGCTTTTACCTGAGGCTTCGCTCCCGTACTCTTTTTTTATAAGTCCACGCAATGCTCCCAGAATAATAGGTTCCCTATGTATACTCTGCAATAAGAGTGTTATATTTCTTGAGTTAGGAGCGTTCAACCAAACAAACTCTTCAACTTTATAAGATTAAGTATTAAGAAGAATATGCAAGTATTTTAACTTCAAAACATAAAAAAAATATTTCATGGGCAAAGTAATCACTTTGAAATGAAATATTTTTTCATTATCCACCTTTTCATCATAAAATCACCCTTTTCGCACGGGTCGCTAATTTCTTTCATAATGCACAGAAAAATGGTAAAGCTAGTAGCCACTATAAGTATCTTTATAAAATTGTAACAAAATCCCAAGTAATATATTCATTGGGGTACCTAATAAAACCGCCGTCCGATTTTCTATTCACATATCATTTGATCGGTCCCTAAGAGTTCCTTTATAAAGAAATCTATTACATTCATTTTATTTATATTTTTTCATTATATGTTATTGGAAACGTCTGATTATATATTTTTTTTATGATAAAACTGTTCATAGTATTTTATAATGGGCTTTAATATAACGTTACGTCTGTTAATAAAATGTTTTTAAAAATGGAGTTATTTCTTTCTATTGAGTATAAAGAACAAATCGTGAAGAGATTTTTGAGTTATAATAGCTAACAGTGGATATAATCTTATGTATATGAAACATAGCAATGTATTTTAGTTTCATTCTGTATCCCACATATCGAGGAGTAAGCAGAGGGAAGCTAATGATGAGACACTCCGTTCTCCATTTCCGAAATATTGTGTACGTAGCGATACCAAGCTTTAGATAAACATGTAATATATTACTTAATAGTATTATTCTAACAAAACACAATTAATGTTTCCACCCACTTCATATGATTAAAGCTTATATTATATAGATCATCGGATCGATGAACCAGGGAAACTGAAAAATTGCATTTATAAACTGACCACAATTTTCTACGCGTTTCCTCCAGTTCAGACAACAATCTAGACCGAGACCGAGTTCAAAGAAGTACAAAATGAACTTGTTCCAAACGATTTAGTCGTTGAAATGCAAAATACACCTTCAACTAAAAAACTTTCCAGTGTCGTAATACAATCCGCGATAACTCCACTCAGATCGAATTCTCTTATTCAATTTTGATCCTCTTTGCAAGGAAATAGAATTTTTAAACCAATTGAGCAAGTTACAAAATTGCTTGACACTGTTCAGAGTTTAGCAAGTCTTGGAAAATCATTCTTGGGCATGTATCATTTAGTGGAAGTTTAGATCTTATTGAAATGAATATTAGAGTTAATTTCGGTTAAAATTGGGGCAAGCCTCGGTCGTTATTTCTCAAGAGATGGAAGAGCCCTACAGTGAAGCATCGGATTGGAGCGAGGCCAGGGAACGGACTAGTCGACATTACTGATAAGCTTAACTGGGAGAAAGTTGTTTTGTAATTTTATAGTCTTATACTCTGTGTCTTGATCTCATATATCTTGATACATTATTTGACCTACTATTTTCCCGTTTGTTATTTGTATCAAAAAATATATCATGAAATCTTGATCAAACAATTATGGCTACTGTCGTTTTTTTTTAATACACTTATCACGTTGAGGACTAAATATTATGTTGCAAAATTAATTTCCAGACTTCAAATTAATTAGTAAAGTGCAAACGAGTCTTCGAATAAATTTAGTAAGAAAAATAGAGTCTTTCTTTATTAAAGGACTATACCCACAAAAAAGCAGTAGTATTTGAGACCAGTACGATCATCCAAGCAAACTTTGAACATTCTATTATTATTAGTATATATACGAATTTACAAACACAAAAAAGGTTTAAGTAAACTTATTTCGAACTTAATATACCATATCTTTTACATAAAGACTCGTTCTTACCTTCAGGTTCGAAGACAGCTCAGCGCAAAATCTAGGTTCTGCTTTACATTTTTATGAACTAACTCCGGTATATTTTTCAAGTATTAAGTCTCTTTTCTAGATGTTCACTTCATTAATGCCGCTGAAAATTAACTTTTATGCAGTTAGTATATTTTTATAATGTTACGTTTTATTTGCAAATTAATAGTTTTAAATCAAAATTTCTTATTTTTTATTCATGTTACGAGCCGTCGAGGCACAACGGGACAGACTGTAAACGGTTATGGGTTTGATTCCCACTCGGGAATTATTTTTAATTCTTTGCTTCGGTAATAAGATAACGCGGCGAATGAGTTCCGCCACTAGAAACAAAAAAATAAAATAAAAAAAGATTCTCTCTGCCTTTTGCTACATACATATATACTGGATACAACGTGAACCAAGGAAGGCAGAGGGCACCTGGGACCTTAGTGCTAAGGCACTCCGTTCCTATTAAAACACTTCCGGTCCCCACTTTTCACCGAGTCGGAGGCATTGTGTGTTGAGTGCGAAACTCAAAGCGAAGCTCAAAGCTACACTTACCAGAGCGATGAAATGCAAATATTGAATATTACATTTATTCGAGTGGAAATCGAACTCACAGCCTGTCGTGTGTGTGTGTGGAGCACAGATGTGCGACTGTAAGAACTACTGATCTCTATAATAGTGTAACGGCGAATAGTAAAAGTAGTAATCTATATATATAAAAGGACTTGTGCTGACTGACTGAGGTAAGACGCACGCAGAGCCGTAACCGCTGTGCGTAGAAACGTGAAATTTGGGCAGATGTTTATTTTCATATTCTGGACATCCACTAAGAAGGGATTTTGAAAAATTTTAACCCTAAAGGGATGAAATAGGGGTTGAAAGTTTGTATGGATTTTTTTTTTTAATTAGCACCGATTCTTATAAAATTTTAAATCCAGACTCTTAAAAATATTTCATTGAACACGTATTTCATGGTTTTTAAAAACTCACCCCCTAAGTTTTCAAATAAGGGGTTGAAAGTTCATATGGAAAAATCTTTAAATCGCCACCGATTTTTATAAAAATTTAAATTCAGGCTGTTAAAAATATTTTATTGAACACGTGTTTCGTGGTTTTTTTAGAATTCACTCCTAATAAGCGGGCGAAGCCGCGCGCGCCCTCTAGTAGTGAAATAATTAGGTTAAATTTCTTAAGTTAAGTTTTAAAATAAATAAAAAAAACGAATTTTAAGTAACTAATAAATTTATTTACATATTCACATATAATATCTTTAACATTCAAATAAGTTCATAATAACTTACACCTATAGTACACACGGCAACACAGCTCATGTAACACATCAATAATCAAATTGACACTAATGTCACAATTCTGTATGACATTTAAAACAGAATCGTTCATCTCACGTATAAACTTTGGTTGCCGATTGTACGTACCAACTATTATTTATTATATTAGCAAGACCTTCGGAAATCAAGCCATTTATTTTTCGTAATTTTTGCGTTATTTTATTAAGATTACATCATAAATAAGTGTAATTCGAGGATTCGATTCAAGTACAATTTTCGACTTATTTTATATGATTTTCGATTTTCAAATATAGTAATATGGTTTTCGAATTAGATACATCAATGAGATACAGCTGTGATTAAAGAATTCTCAGTTTCTATATCATAGATATCATGGAGTATCAGTTAATGTAAAAAAGACAAGTACTTAATAAGATAAATATCATAAGGCATACATCTAGAACTATTGGAGGCATTAAAAAAGAAGACAATAAAAGATTTTGAAAAATTATTCACAAATCTTAAAAATATAATAATATGAGTTTTGTTCCTCTAAAGCATTAAGATGTAAGAAAGTGTAAAAAATGATATTCTATTTGACATAGATACTTTGAATATATCAAAACACAGCCCTTAGAACGGATATTATTCTTCACAAATATTTTGTTAGTATCTCTTACAAAATCTACCATTTAAGTTACTTTAGTAAAATGCATTTTCGAATCTTTCTCCTCTCGAATTACACAATTTATGGTACCGAATACCTACCTACATGGCTTATCGCAAATATTTTAATTTTCATTTCCAAATATGGCCTGATTTCTTATAAGTCCTTAATGTCTATCACAACATTCAGTTTCCTTAAGATCTTACAGTTCTCTAGCATGATCATAACTGGTGAAGTAATATAGCGCAGGCGCAGATGCTCGATAAGAAAAAACTATGGCCAAGAATAGTACCTGCAGAAGAAATATTAAATTTGTTATTATTATAAAAGACGTAAAAATATTTAAACACGACGGGATTAAAATTCGTAGCTCTTGCTTACTGTCCAAGCTCTCTGAGCCTTACGTTTGCTTTTTTATTAAACTAAGTTAATAAGTTGTTACAAGTATATAAGAATTTAGTAATACTACGATCTTACTTAGTAGATGGTAATAGAAAAAAAATCACTTAATACACAACTATCAACTAAAATTTAAATTAATTTGAACCCTCATTTGATTTATATTTTAAGTTTAGTTGTCTCACCCGAAGAGTCTTCTCCAGTGACTGAGGCTGGGTGCGGGGCGTCTTCTCTAATGTAGACTGGTTCACTTTTTCGTGCGTAGATGTCGAAGATGGTCGCTACACAGCCCAGGGCGAACTGGCCGCTTTGTGGTGGGACGATGGTGTATCTGTTATAAACATTCATGTTATCTAATTTAAGTGTTTGTCTTTTAAGTTTTAAATATAATATTCATTTTATGTTCATGCATTCCCACCGATAAAGGGAGATTTTTAATAAATTGTAAAAGTTTTTTATTAAGGAAACATATTATTAAAATATTATATAACTATCGCGGCTTCGCCCGCTTGAACTATACGAAGAGTTATTAAATATATGTACGAAATTATTTACAGTCTTCGATAGGATTATTAAGAAAAAAAAAAGTCCAAACTAAGTAATTTACTAAGTTACTTTGAGTAAGCCTAAAAGAATAATAAAATTCTCAATATTAGAAAAAATACCTAAATAATTAAAATACACAAACGGAACTTAATGCGCCGCACTTTACCTCAACACATCGAAATATACATTTAAATAAATACGATACGAGTGGGGATCGAACCTACAACCAGTCGCGTTTACAATTATACTTTGTGCCCCTGCGCCACGACTGGCCTGTAATAATAAAGCGTCCATGTTCAGACAGACAAATAGACCGACAGCACTACTTTCGAATTTATAATTTACTAGATATTGCTATATTTGCAGGCAAACTCATGCATTGAGTTCATTTAAATGACGATACCCTTTTTTTATGAACCGATTTTGTTTAAACAATCTTTAAATGTGTCTGTCTGTAATCTAAGTTAAAACAAAGCAGTTGCTTTAAGTAAATTAGTACTTTCGGAGATAAGTGTGATTATACATACAGACAGACCTTCTATCCATTTCAGTCAAAAATACTAAATATACAGATAAAATATCTCTACAGATTTTTTATGTGTATAGATTATATGATTATTTCATATATCATAATCATTTAATGAAGGCATCGTTGTCGCGGCGGAGGGGCTCAAAGTGTAACTATAAAATCGACTGTTTGTGGGTTCAATTCCCACTCGAGGAAATGGAATTTTTATTTAACTTTATATTTTCATTTCTTAGCTCTGGTGTCGAGGCAAAGCGCAGTCTTGAGTTCCTGCATTCAACACACAATGCCTCCAGAATTCGGCGGAAAGTGGGAAACAGATTGTCTTAATACTACATCCCCTCCCTCTGCCTACCCTGTTGTATGTGAGTTTACAGCGAGATGCTGATTTATTTATCTATTTATTTTCATTTAATGATGAAATAAGTATAACGGAACGAATTAAATACTAGCATTATTTATAAATTTACTTCTGATGGAAATGAAACTAATGTACAATTTTCACAAATACTTTTTTTTAGCTTTACGCTGTATCCCGCATATAGCAAGGTAGGTTGAGGGAACCTAGTATACAGACACTTTGTTCCCCATTCACCGCACAATTATAGAGACACTGCTTGTAGAATGGCGGAAATTAACACCACGCATCAATAATGACACAGTAAAAAAATCGTTACACAATAGGAAAAAAATATAAAAAAATAACGGTTTACAAGATAATGTGACTTCTTCATAAAGTACCAGTAATATAGGTATTTTATGAACAAGTCAACATTATCTTATAAACCGTTATCGATAGACGTTGTGCTATGATGAATGGGTTATGCTAGCTGCGGCTACCCTTATAAATATTGAAAAAGGAAAGATAAATAAGAATCACTTTAATATCGAGAATGTGGTGTAGCTTCGGACACGTTATGTAATTTGTAAGTGATTTTTTATGACTTGAACTTATTGTTAAGATACTCGGTTAACCATTTACTCGAGACATTGCTTTTGATTGGTGGTAATCAACACCGCGCTTTGTTTTCTTACCAGTGCAATGAATTGTTTATTCACCTGAGTTACAAGAGAGAGAGAGAGAGAGAGAGAGAGAGAGAGAGAGAGAGAGAACGAAAGAGAGAACGTAAGAGAGAGAGGGATGATAGCATCAAATTCAGTTTTTTTTTATTTACATCACGCTTAGTCCCAAGCATATAAGTTGCCTATGATAGCTTTATTAAATTTAAAATATTAACTGATTCATTTCAGTTGTCTCTTACTTGCTGTTATCTGTTTTTAAATAACAGTAAAGTTAATAATTTACATTTAATTCTGTAAAAGTAAAGACTATTCAACTAGCAACATTAAAAAATTAAAAAAGTACATATTTTTATATTCATATCTTTAAGAAAATATGTACATATATTAATAACTCGAGTGTAGACGCGATGGCTGAAGCTTTAATCTTCATATATTATAATGATTATATTTAAATTATTGTCATCTCCTGCTTTATTATAAGTCACGACGTTCACTATCGTCACGAAACGGATAATGAAGTTTCTTGACACTACGTCTGGGTTATTTGGAAATGCAAACGCAGTTGAAAATAGTCACTAACCTTACAACTTCTCTATCATTTTCCATTTCACGATCGTATATGTAGTGGTCCTGATACACCCTACTCAGACTCGCGCTGGTGTAGGTGAGACCCACTTTGTAGTTCTCAGCTTCTAATATCGTAAGTTCCAGCTGGCTGAAAGCACCTCGTTCTTTGAAGTCCAGCTCCGATGACCTCCATGACACGGTTTCTGCGATCTGTGAGAAAAACATACATATAAACGTACATAACAAATGATCCATGTCCTATATCAAGAGGAATAGGCACGTAGAAAGGATATCGAGAATGTGTTGAATTAATTTATTTTGCACTCGCAATAAAACTCTAAGACAAAAAAAAATGTAAGCAATTTTAAATCGTCAAATGAACATGGGGACTGACAGTAAGGTTAGTGGGTTCGATTCTCACTCGGGGAATGAGTTGCATTTTATCTCTCTGGTAACAAGACAAGGCACGTTGTTTCGAAAATTGGGCGGTGCGTGGAAAATGAAATGTCTTATCACTAGGGTTCATTTGCCTACCATGCTATATCCTCGATAAAGGTTGAAACTAAAAAAAATAGAATAGAATAGAATAGAATAAACTTTATTGCACACATAAAACAAATAAGTATATAAAATGAACAACATAAATAAAAAATAAAAAAAAAACGTATGCAAAGGCGGTCTTATTGCTTTAAGCAATCTCTACCAGACAACCTTTGAAACATTACGGATAAGTTGTAATGAGGAAAAGGGGGACAACGTCTCGGTGCAAACTTTAAATCAAATTAGATATATAATAATATAAATCAACAATATATAATAAAGTTACATAAAATATGTTTAATGTTTATATACTATACACATACATACATACATCAAAAAACAATATATACTTACACATATATACATACATATATATACATACATATACATACATACTTAAACGTGTGTAAAAATATATACATAATATTAAATAGATAAGGATAAAATACTATTCTAACTTAAATAAATAT
>JAATLQ010034746.1:0-24362 GCA_013421005.1 Heliconius erato x Heliconius himera
CGTCTGCTTTCGAAAGGACATCGATCTGCGTCCGAAAATGCATCACAAGGCGTCGGCCCAAGAGTATGGAGAACTTGTCCAGAAAGATTAGCCCTTTCCGGGTTCCAATCGCATATTAGAGTGCGCGGGCCGAGTTCCGTCGCGACATCACTTAACGCTGCCCCTAGAGGATGCACACTTGCATAAAGTCCGTGTTGGCGAATAACATTCATCAAAACTGAAGCTTCACCTTCATAGCTAGTTAGTAACGACGCGCACTTGACATCCGATGCGGTACACCAGTCCGGCCGTAGTGTACTCGTATTCTGTAAATAGTCACTTCCTGCTGAAGTTTTATTTAAAGCGTGTGACAATTCATCGGGTGATATGTGATAAGTTTCTGCGATTTTCCTGTTGGAGAGGTCCAGAAGCGACAGCGCCGGGGCCGGTGACACACAGAGGCGGCGGCCAGGAGGCGCGACGTCACCCAGCTCGTCGAGGCCGTGGTCGTGCAGTGAGTGTGCGGAGGAGGCGGCGGCGGCGGGCACGGTCACGAAGGCCACGTGCAGAGTGCCGCGCTCCAGCTCGGCACGGAGCGCGCGGCGGCAGTGCGGGTCGTCGGCGGCAGCAGGCGCGCGGCAAGCGGGCGGCGGAGGCGCGGCGCTCGCGTTCTCTCCAACCTCGCGCAGCGCAAGCACAGCCAGCTCGACCAGCGCGGCCGCGCCCGCCCCGCCACCGCCCGGCACGCTCGCCGTCACCACCAACACTGCGCTCTCCTTCGCTTTGACTCCTGCATACTCTCCTGTCGATAGACATTAAATTAAATATTTACTAATATAATTAAAACCCCTAAATTTTATATACAATATTGAAATTGAAACTTACTCAGTAAGCTCCCCGCAAGAATCAATAAAATATACGCATTGAACTCCCTCCTAGAAAAAAAATGTGTAAATTAATTAAATGTAATTTGTTTTTCTCCTCAGGCCTCAGGGATTAAAATAGCATTTTTAAAAGAATCAAAAATAAAATATGTATATACTTTTATAATTTAATATACCTCATAATATAAAAGGCGGGCGACGGCAACACTGGCGCCGCGCTGTCAGGTGACGCGCCCGCGTTTTTGCCACTGCGATAGCTTCCTAACATACGAAAATTTATGGAAATTTATTGCACATTAAGTTTCTCTGCATACACTTTATTATTAAAGATAAGAGACTGTCTGCTTATCAACTAGATGACCATTCGATCGATTTGCGCTCCCGGGAAATGATTCTATCGATTATGATTATTATCTTAATATGACCGCTTTGAAAAGACCTACATAGTTTACGGCAACATATCTTGAAATTGATTTAGTACTAGAGAATAAAATATTCCTAGTCTGTCTTTACTTACTTACATTGATTATAAAATGCACAAAGTAAATAAATAAAAAAAATAGACATTCTTCAAAACTATTCTTGGATATACAAATAAACATAGAAACGTAGAAAATTAAATTTTAATTACTTCAAAGTGAAGAATATTTTAAATAATTTCACCTTATTTAAAGTACTATTATACTAGTTTTTATAAATGGGTACCAACATGGGTATTTTTTTATTTTTTTAGGTTTTTTTCAATCTACTTAGTAATTTTTTTAATATATATTTTTTTCGCTTGCGCATAAATCTAAATAATTCGTCCACTAATTGTGGTGTGGAAGTGCAAAGTAACATATGGCAAAGAATCAGATATCAAGATTATGAGATATATTAAAATATAGTAATATTAGATATTATACAAATATTTGTAATAATGAAGTGTTGAGCGAATTTTATAAATTTTGAGGTGAATAAAGTTATATGCTAAAAAAATTATGATTTCAATAACATTTATTTGGTATCAATAGAAAGGATACAAAATAAGGATATTTTTAGAAACAAAAGGATTCAGCTTTTTGCAATATTTTTTACGTTTTCATAATTTGTCACAAAATAAACAAAAAAATACAACTTATTCAGTCATCTTCGTGTTACATAATTAAATGAGGCATGTAACAGAGAATACAAAAATCAGAATTTTGAATTTTTTTGAGCGTTTGATTGCGAACATATGATACTTATATTTTTAACAGCAAATATCTTGGGGAAAAAAAATCTGAGCTCTATATACCTACCAATCAAACTGTCCAATTACCAAATAAATATCTTCTTTGAAAAAGATGTCGGTTCAAAATTTAGATTTTGTTGATTGGTGCCATACGTATTACTACTATTTATGTACCTGATATAATGCTAAATCGATACTTGACCCGACTAGATTTCTTACAAAAAAAATGGAGTTGTTCTAAGCTGATCGATATCGATATTTAAGAAGTTACTAAAAAAAGTAGAGATAAAACCTGTAGAATCCTTTTAACATTTTTAAAGTGTTATTCCACACTTAAGAAAACAAAATACTCATTAAGAAAACGTATAAAAATTTGCATGTAGCGGGATTTCAACCCGCGCCTATTTGGCAACCGTCCAAAAGCTCTGACCAACTAAGCCATACGTATGGTACTCTTACTCGTTGCATTTTTTTTTACGAATAATAAAAATATTTATCGGTTCTGACGTACAATTGCAATAAATCAAATGAGTTGATTAATAGGTCTCATTGATTCGGAGCAGTGTCCAGTTTAATTGCGCAGTTGTGAGATGTCTTCGGGCAGCTGATGCGTAGATATAATACTTCTCATAAAGTTGCAATATTATAAAATTATTTAGAAATCATTATTTTACAAACCTATACCTTACACTAAAAATACTTTATTATATTCTATTTTGTTATTGACAGGAAAAAGCCGAAACATTTTCCATCTTACATGTAACTAAAGGCATCCTCAACTAATCTGGTACTGGTACTCTTTTTAATTGCACTGATCTATTAGAGACTAGAGGATTCATAACTTTGTCATCGAAAAAATCTTGATAGCAAAATGAAATATATTTAAAAACATCTATAATTAAATCTTAAATATTAATTTCATTCACATTTACATGAACAATTCAAGCAATGCTCGCGCATCACGTATATATAGATAATACGTCTTAAAATCTTGAAGTGACAAACAAATAGTTATAAATAGTATAAATTCAAAGTATATAAATATTTATACTGTGGAAATCTATTTTTATTTAAAATATATTCATTACTTTTATAGTGGTACCTGTTGTAAAACATATAAACGTAACAAAAGGAGGTTATGTGTTGGCGTATTATTTCGATTGCGATGGGTCGCATAAGTTTTTATGCGCAATAAATTTTTGTATGCGTATGAGAGACAACAGAGCGCGCCGAGGAATGCTCTGTCTTATTATTTTGTTATTTTTCCCGATCAACATAATGATCTTGATAAAATTGGACGCATTCACATTGTACTCTTACTGCGTCACTGTGTCATTATAGCCGTGACAAATGCAGTGCAATAACTTCTGTTTACTCTTATAAATATACTATTCTTAAAAAAATAAATTTAGAAAATAACAATACTATTACAATACTAGTCGAACCTTTTGTTTGAAAAAACATTAAAATAGTTATAGCCTTTGTTTCTAAACGATTTTGGGTAACAATTAAATAAATTTATCTAGCGTTTTTTCTTATTATTTAATTAAATAATTAAATCAAATAAAAAATAAAAAAGAATATTCATATGGTTAATTTGTGTGATGACTCAAGTACCTGAAGATGATTGTGCTGATGGCCACAGCTGCACTCGCGGTCATCACCGCACGCGCTCGCACTCAATCACAAAAACACGCTTTGTCATTTACAATTTCACTGCACTCCAACTTTGCACCAACTCTTACATTTGTTCCTCATCCGAGTGACCGTTCGCCACAGTGTGTCAGTATATCACCACAATAAGCTGATATTAGATGCATATTACAGTCCATTGATGGATGTTTCGTAAGTTTTACGTGTTTGTTTACGTATTTGATGTCGGATCGATGCCGATAACGTCCGTGGAGTTCCGCGATACGCGCACTTCTATGTGGTCGGTGGCGGCGGCGCACGCGCCGACCTCGGCCTCCACTCCCCGCTACTACTGCGCCGAATACTATGTACTTCTAGTGGAAACTTTATTACAGCTATAATCTTTGGCAGCAGTCGTACTCTTGATAGAAATCGTTGCTGGTGACCAATTTATTGTAGAAACTTCTCAGTTTATTGTTTATCAATCTTTTAAGTACCTATAAAATGTTGACGGAAAGGTGCGCCTTATTGTTTTTAAATCATGTTATTTTCTTTTGAATACTTACAAAATTATGTAAAATCTCTCAACTTGAGCAACTATTTTATCTGTTCATGGTTGTCGGATTTGATATTGCAATTGTGGAGTACTATATAGTTTGAATTGTTAATATTTTTTATGTATTGATAATAATGTATAGAGTCATCAAAGGTTCACCGATATTCTAGTAATAGGAACAGATTTAGTACAATTATGGTGAAGGTATTTATGTTTTCTTCAATATTATTAAAATATACAAAAAAATCGGCAATTTTTTTACCATACAATATTTTATTCCTTGTGTGTATTAGAAGTAACGAAGCCTTTGGTGAAGAGTACCCGCATTTATGTATCATAAGTAACTGTAAACATGTGGTAATCACATCGCTATCTATATAATGAATTTTGTCTGTAACTTCTAATAATAAGTACCACAAAACAGCGCCCCCTAAGTGAAAAATATCATTTGCAAAAGGAAGTGAAATTTCTAGTTTCTGGTAAAAACAACGATGACAACGTTGGCCGTTCAGTTATCGGACTAAGAAAAAGCGCAGGTATGTAAAGAATAACACTATATAAATTGTAAAACATTAATTAGAAGGTAGATTACGAAGGCGCCATGTTTATTTCAGTATTACGAGATTTGTGCAATAATTTATTTTTTAAGTATAATTTATGACAATTTATGAGAAAACTCTTTAAAAACATAGGTATTACATCTACTGCTTTACAAACGAATATTGTTGAAAGCCGAAAAAAATGTATACAAATATTGAAACAATAAATATTTTATTTCGAGTGACCCGAATGATGAAGTATACGCCATTGTGACACATTTAAAGATAATGTTTATCTAGAATTCTATACAAATATACATGGATATATACATATATATTGTCTTTGTGTAGCGAAATAAATTTATAAAAATCCCTGTAGAGAGGCTAACATCATAAATTAATTGTTACAAGCGTATAAGAATTTCGACGAAAGTTTGATTAGAACGTATGGCTTAGTGATCAGAGCGCTTAGACGGTCTCTAACAGGCGCAGATTAAAACCCAACTACGTAAAAATTTTCATACGTTTTCCGGTATTTTTTCCTTAAGTCTGGAATAACACAAAAATTTTAAAAAGTAAAAGAATAAATTTCAAGGTTAAACAAGGTACGAAGATTTGTGAAGATGAAAAATAAACATATTCTTATGCCTGTGCCGTTTTTCTGATATAAGCATAAGTTAGTTTCTGTCATCATACCTGCAATGGATTTAAAAAAATATACAGAAATATTTATATTTTTTATATTATTGTTAAACATTCAAAAAGCTTTACTCACTTTTTAATTTCAGTCTCACGACGCATATGATATAAATAAGCCTCAATAAATGTCTACTCGTGACCACGGACTACTGCAAAGTGTTCGCAACATCGGGTTTCCAAAAATGTAAATATACTCGATTAATCCGGTTAAATAGTTTCATTTAAAATGTGTTATAATTATGAAAATCAAAGATCTTACTATTATAATTGTGAAAATCAATGAATCAATGAAATAAATCTTCCTAAGCCTCAATAAATTAAAAGCATCTAATTTTATTATTTCTATGCTTATATCGATTAGTAAAGCTAGAGAATAACATAAAGTAGGCCGTAAAAATACAAAGTAGTAGTAGAGGCAGTCGTGGTGCAAGGGCACAAGAGTGTGACTGTAACGCGACGGTTGTGAGTTCGATCCCCACTCGAGCGAAGGAATTATTATTTCTTCATATTTTCATTTCTTTGCTCTGGCACCAAGGCAAGCACGGCGTTGATTTCTGTCACTCAACACGCAATGCCTCGAAAAATTCAGCGGAAAGTGGAGAGCAGAGTGTCTTAACACTAGATTCCCTCTGCCTACACTGCTGTGCTACTGCTTACTTTGCTGTGCTGCAGCATGATTCAGCGTGAAGCTGAAATAGTAGTTGTAATTAAACAGTAATTGTGTGCTGGTACACAATTTACTTTTATCTGTATTTTTACATAAATAAATATTCAATGCAAATAATCGAAAATTCGAGAAGCTCCTTTAAAGAAACTAAATATAACTATAATTAATTATAATTAGGGAGTTCATGATGGCATATCTCGTAATTTTTATCTATTCAGTTTTTGGTCATTTTTAAGGCCTGTATTTATTTATAAGCTACTTTGAGAGAAGCAGAGAGACTTGGATCGATCTTGAGATGCCGTTTCTATTTATAAATTACAGACTCGAGAATGATTATACGTATTATAAATACGGGCCTAAAGTTATAAGAGTGCCCACAACACAAGTTAAATGTTACAACAGCCACTCACTGGGGCTTATAACCCCAGATTTTAGGTTTAGGTATACATATACGTACAATAACTATGTTGATTCTTTGTAAGTGCAGGTATTAAGTTTTGATAGTAAATTTTATTTCATTTCATTTCAATTTACTATTAAAGTGATTAGATTTTCGAATACTTAATATCCCGTTGAACAGTACACGATTGTATTTTTTTGAGTTTTCAAAAGATGACGTTTGGTACGCACTATGCCTCGTGACCAGAGCGTGGAAATGAAAATAATATATATTTTGTCTTCGAGTAGAAATCGAACCCACAACTTGTAGCGTTTACACTCGCATTATTTAAGATGCAACATTCAATTAAATATGACTAATGTGTTCTATAGCAGGATTTCTTTAAAAAAAAACGCGTAAGTCGAATACCAACATAATATAGGAAAGTGACATTCCTGTCAAGTGTCCAGCGCCTGCTGATTACACGGAAGCTCAATGTTTTATTAATTAACTACAGACACTCACACACGAACCGAGCGATGTGTGTGATGTTAGCGATATCTATAATATATACAAAAATGTCTTTTATTATCACATATAAAAAGGATCATTAGTGCTTACTTCGAAGATTATGGTAGAACAGGAACCTTCGCAGACTTGTTGAAGTATCTAGTATATATTAAATTGTTTGTTGATGAAGTATCTTCATTATCATCAATTAGTAGTATTAGTTTCATCATTTAGTAACAAAATAATAAGTCGGTTTACTTTTAGAACTAGGTAGAGAGAGGAACAGCCTACACTTGGGTGCAAGTCCCCGGCACTGCTCAAGCTTCTTTAACTCGAATGAATACTATGGAATTGAATTTTTCTGTTGATTTGTTTATTTGTTTACCAAATCGACTGAGCTATGTCGTTTCAGAATTAAAAAATGAAGTTATATTCGAGCTTGTGGCTCTACACTTGTTGATTTTTTTGATCGTCGGCATGAAAAGTGTGCTAAGGAAGACTGATATTTTTGGTAAATTATATTATACATCCGTGAAAAATTAAAACATCTAATTTTTAGAATAATGTCTAAAATTGAGATAACAATTACTCGAAATTTTCATTAATTAACGCTATCTCAGTAACATCTAAGAAGCGACTTTTATTCTTGTCCAGGCGAGTGGAACCCCAAGGAGTATACTCATATTTAATCTTATCATATCGTAAGGTGCTAGTATTTCAACCAGACAGCGACAAAAAAATATGAATAATATATTATTTTATATAATTTAGTAAAAATAATCATGAGTATGATATTCTTGATGTACATTTATTATATTTTTTATATTACCATTTATTATATTATATTAGCCACCGACTTCACTCGCTTGAACTATACGAATATTTTAAAAAAAATGGATGATTATTTGAGTGTGATTATCTAATGAATTATATTTTTTTTAGATTTTTTTTGCAAAAATTGTCGAATTTTATAAAACATGTTAAGTCGTATCTATATCGTAATAGATAAATATAATAGGGATAAAAAGTAAAGTATATGTTTACCCACAAAACCCACTATCTGTCAGTGAGAGTCCCATAAAAATCGATTCAGCTATTTCGATCGTGTATAAAACACATTTTAATTAGAAATCATAGACAGACACTTAAATTTTATATACTCGTATATGTAATTGTATAGACTAAATTTAATGGTAATGGACTTAATAGTATGTGATTCTCGGTATTGCTAACGGACTTTATGTCTTCCTTCACACGTTGTATCCGCCGCTGAGACCTGTAGAATGTAGAGCCATTGAATGTTTTAACAAATTATTTTAAAAAAATACTTAAGTGTCGATATTTTAGCAGGGTAGGCAGAGGAAGCCTAGTGTTAAGACACTCTACTACCCACTTTTCGCCGAATTCTGGAAACACTATTAAATCCATTCTGGAACCTGGATCCGTCCGGACATATAAATTATTTCCTTTTGACGTCAATCTAAGTGATAATAATGTATTGAAATATAAATCTGTACGTATGTTTGTACTCGTACATACATTTATGTATGTAGCAATATGTACTGTACTTGTATATTGTTGTTTCGCGCGTAATGTTTTGATACATCATTATAATTGATAACTAATGCTCTATCGTTATTGTGTGATAATAACCGATAGCGCACTTGTTGTGACACTTCTCCATACCTCCCTCCTCCTCTCTGTACCTCCCCCCTCCACCTTATCAGTATGTTCAGTGTACATTTTATACATGTTATGTTATATGAAATATATAGATTTAGACCTGTTATTTCACGCTGTAGCTTAGTATTAAGACACTCGGTTCCTCATTTTTCGCCATACTTCTGAGAAATTGAAGTAGCGGCATCTGGTCTGGACTTGCTGCCGTGCTTGGTTCTTATGAGCAACATTATTCTTTTGAGTATTTTATTTTTAATACATGTTGATGTTGATCATATGGTGGTTAAATAAAAGCCGAGTTGTTTTTAGTTGGATAGTAGTCATGGGCGTATCTCAGGAGTAATTTAAATGTGGATTTTCTTTATATTTTGGTTTAAATTTATGGGTAAGATTTGTTTTTTTTTTAATTTCCCGGGTTTAATTTTTTATAAGTAAAAATTCTGGGACACCAGATTATCCTGGGGAGGCACTGATGACCTGGTCCTTGTTTTTTTACGCTCATATTGGTAAATAGGAAAGTTAGTACTTTTTCTCTACTTACCATGCAAAATGAAAAAAATAAGAATATACAGGGTGGAAGCGTCAACCCCACTTTAAATGAAACCACAGTTTTAACTACTCTATAAAAGCCTAATACAATTAAGCCTAATAAAATTTTCCAACAAATCAAAAAGTGATTTTTTTGTTGTAATATAAAACGCCTTTTGTCAAGAACAACGCACGCACACATAAACCTATCAAAGGGAAACCGCCACATACGCTTTATTCCGAAATCGAGTCGTAGGTATTGGCGGCAAAGTTTAAAGTTGATTGACCTTTTGTGGTATTTTTGTAGTAGTATATGTTTACGTTATCGGTATCTATGCGTAACTGCGTTACACGAAATATAGGTACAATAGCCATCGTGAAATTAAAAAAAATCTTACGTCTAAACTGTTGAAATATCTTGATTAATTTCTTTAGGTATGGGCTTAAAATATTTTTACCCTATGTGCTGTTTCCGTAAAAGGAGCGCTGACACTTCCACCCTATATAGAAAATATGAAAATTGCGCTGTATATACACAGATTGATTATATAGATACAGTACATAAAACAAATATATTCAGTCAGTAGGAAGACTTATACACACACTAAGATATAAGATTATATTTTAAAAATTTAATGTAATATATATATATATATATATATATATATATATATATATATATATATATATATATATATTTTACTTGAATAATGAGAATAATATTTAATCACAAAAACAGCGGCGTTATATAAAATATTATAAAATATAATTACATTTTTCCGGTCCAGTCATGTTGGTTGGTAGATCCTGATTTTTACAAACGCAACTAACGCCCACCCGCGTCCGAAGTGCCAGTGCACTGAGATTACAAAAAATATAATATAATAATTGCTGTGGTCTTCGGCTTTCATCTCCATACAATATTATTGTTCTATCATTAATTATGTTACTTCATTTTTTATTTAAAAAAATGATGACTTTTTTATGGAAAAGAAAAGGCAAATGAGCGTTCGGGTCACCTGATGGTTAAGATCACTAGAAGAGCTATAAGTGCATTGCCGGTCTGTAAGGTAATAGACGCGCTTTTTGAAGGTAGTGTGGTTGGTATTTTAACTTGGGGGATGGCTCAATAGCAGACATAAGTTTATTTCGGCACTGGTTGACATTTTCGCAAAAAAGATATGCATAGCCGGAGTAAACAGCATCCACTGTGCTATCATCTGCATAGCAATAAATGCTAGAATCATCTAACATGTCATTGATATGCAGAAAAACAGCGTAGGGGATAGCACACATCCTTGGGGGACGCCAGGGCTTACGGACATGTATTCTGAGTAAAAACCGTCGTCAGCGACCTGTGAGAAAGCTGGCGATCCACTTGCATGAATTCTCGAAAATTACGTAGGATGGAAGTTTTCCAAGGAGCGCTACATGCCAGACTCGATCGATGAGTTGCGGGTGTTCTGCGACTACTGCGTTTAATGGACACAACATTCCTTACCAGGCAGTGGTCTGAACACCTCAAAATAGCATCGACTACAACCTTGTACTATTCCTGATGTGAAGTCAGCAGAAGGTACTATAAGGAGGCATTGCAGTTGTCCACGTCCGGCAGTCGCGGAGGCGTAGGAGTAGATTCAAAAAATGGAACAATCCATTCGCCATAGCAAGGTCGAAAACAGCCCTCACCGCGTGATCGGTGGTGGGTAGTAACACGACCTCAGCGGAGGAGACACACTTAGATGGATGACTGTTATTAGGGGTCTGTCTGATTATGAAGACGACGGATACTTATGGAAACTATAACTGTTTACTTTAACATGAATTTAGAACTTAGTACATTTATACTGATGAGAACTTTGCACCATTAATGCTGCAACAACTACAACATGTTTAGTAAAATTATTTACTTTGTGATTTTCAGTGAGTCAGGTTTTTTATTAAAAAATAAATATAATAAATTTATTATTATAGGTAATTATAGTATTGTAGTGAATTATTTAAATTAAATTGTGTTGTAAAAATAAAACACACGTGTAAACAAAAAAATAACAATTCAAAAAACACTATTGTGCATATAAATTGTAATAGTTTAAATATAATGCAACTTAATTACACAATAGTATTTTTTTTATAGTAATACTAGGCCGCCACGTGTCTCCATTTATTTTCTAATAATATCTTTTTTTTCCTCCAATAAGTATATTGCAGGTTTTTTTTTCGATCATGAGGTTATTGCAGTTAGTCCAATTGGCTACACCGGGGGGGAGGGAAGAGGGTACTCTGTCCCTGAATTGCAGAAGGTTGCTTTTGTTTCCTATTATACTGTCAGTGGTGGCTGGCGGGCCAATGACCCAACTAGTGACGTACCTTACTTGCTCACTAAGTATTAAGATTGTTACTTATATAAATTATAAACTGTTAAAGCCAATTATAATCTACAGTACATGTACAAGTAACGTTAGCACAGTTAGTAATAAATACCATATTATTTTTTTTTAATATAAATTTGTTAAATAATTTTTGATTTTTATATTGGAATATGTAAGAGATAAAAATAGTTATTGTAAGTTGTCTCTAATGAAATAGGCATGTACGTAATGGGCATATTTTTCGTATATCTTCTACTTCCCGCGTTTATCGCTGTAAAGTGTCTTAAATAGTAGCTTTCCTCCCTTATTCCAACCCCTTCAACCTCTCTATTATACTATAAAACTTGTGTGTTCTATATTTATGTACTTATGACCTTTCTCAAGATCAACTCTTTATTTTGACCAAATTTTATTAATAGCCTTAGTGATTTATGTGTACAAGGATAACAGATAGATTCAATTTCGTTTTTAGAAAAATGTTATCACGTAATCTATATCTATATTAAAATCTATTTCTTAATTGACAATTTTAGAATATTTAAGATATTATAATTCCACAAAAGGTCGAATTTCTCCTTAATATAACTTTGACGTTGAGGCAAATGAGTAATATGCAAAATAGAGGGTGTGGACAGAGGCGCCGCGCTAATTAATTAAGTATATATATTATTTATTATCATTATCGTGAAGCTTGAATGAGTTAATGTTATTGACTTATCAATTTGTAAGTATTCATATATTCTATATCATATACACATTTTATACAAATAACATCTAAAAATAGACAAAAAATGTTTGTTAATTTTTTTTTTAGCTTCAAGCTGTATCCCGCAGGTACCAGTGTACGCTGAGGGACCCTAGTTAAGATGCTCCGCTCCCTACTTTTCGTCTTTAATTATTACTAACGAGACTAAGAAGTAAAAAAGGAGTGTCTTAACACTAGGTTCCCAAGTTCCCTCTACCTGCAGTGAGAGGATACAGCATTAAGCTAAAGTTTGATGATGATTGATTCTTTTTAAAATTAATTTAATTACTAGATACCTACATTGTTTTTCAAGATTATAATAAGTTGAAACTTATATTTATTTTGGAAAATATAAAAGTTGCACGTGACGAATAAATTAAGTAAAATACTAACAAAGGACGTCCTTATAATGAATTAATATGCAAATGTCGAGTCATCGACTGCCAAACAAGGTCTTGTTTACGTTTTTCACAGTGCTTATACCTATATACCTGTTACATATAGATGTTGTTACGTTTATAACTATTTATGAGGCTTACATTCGTGTAATAAAAAAAAATCAAATCAGCTTCACGCTGTATCCCGCACGCAGCAGGGTAGGCAGAGGGAGCCTAGTGTTAAGACTCTCCGTTCCCCAATTTCCGCCAAAATCTGGAGGCATTGCGTCTTGAGTGGCGGAACTCAATGCCGCGCTTTGCCTCGACACCAGAGCGAAGAAATGAAAATTCGTGTAATATTCTATTAATAAGTAATTAATATGAGGCAGCTACTGGTGCAGAGGTACACGACAAGTTGTGTGTTCGATTCTTACTCCAGTAAATTAAATATTTAATATTTTCACTTCTTTATACTAGTGTTGCAATAAAGCGGCGTAGAGTTCCGCCACTCAACACGGAATACCATAAGAATTTAGTAGAAAGTGAGGAACGTAAATGAGCGTTGATACTAAATCTTCAGGTTTCCTTTGCTTATCCTATGTGCGGGATACAGCATGAAGCTTAAGAAAAATTATGAATAAACAATTTACGCTAACAACGACGTTACTTAAGTGACTAAGATTTACAGCCTGTATGAACAAAAGAAACCGGTTTAAAAGCATTTTGTACAATGTATTCATCAAGTAGCTGTCAAAATAATAAATTTTATTAATTTAAATATCTGTGAATATAATAAATTTTCTTTTTAAATGATGTATACGCAAATTGTATTCATAAATATTTTTTATTTAAATGTACGCAGTATTGGTTTAAACAAATGAAGTCTCTCCGTTTGCTCAAATTTAAGAGAAATTGTGTTTTATGCGGCAATACAACTCTTCCGTTGTATCTAACCATGCACCAAACGAAAATATAAATATACCCTGAAGAGAACATAATAGAGTACCTTTGGTTAGTAACATTTATCAGTTATAAATTTTAATGTCTTATCTATAGTCTATCTGATCGATCGAGGCAAAGCGTGGCGTCGAGTTCCCCCAATCAACACGCAATGCCTCTGGAATTCCGAAAAAAGTGGGGGACGGAGTTTCTTAACTAGGTTCCCTCTGCTACCCTTCTCTGTGCGGGATACAGCGTGAAGCTGATTTAATTTTAATTTTATTTATAAAATTAAGACTTGTAAAATAATTGTACTGCAACTAGCTTCCATAGCTATTGCTTATATATCCTAGATAATAAACAATTCCACGCACAGCATATAGCTGGTGGAAACGGTAAAGGATATTTACTAGGCTGCATATTCTAGCTAATTAGTCTCGAAGTAGGACAGCTTTCTATCCGTCGTGGCGGCGGCGGTCACTTTGTGACCACCAGTGAATAGATACATGGAACGTGACACAAATAGCATAGTCTAGGATGTCTAGAGGTATTGTTCGTAGAACTCTAATATAGAGAAGGTATCGGGAACTGTGTATAAGACAGGGCCGTGGAAGTAAAAACTCTGATAAGAATACTGGCCAGTTGACATTTTGTCTGATAATGCATGCTAATAAGATTTTTTTTGAACTTCACGCTGTATCCCGAAATATAGCAGGGTAGGTAGAGAGAACGTAATTTTAAGACACTCCGCTCCCCTCTTTCTGCTCTATTATAGAGGCATTGTTTGTTAAGTTTCAAAACGTCGCCGCACTATGCGCCGCCTATTCTCCTCGAGTGGAAATCGAATCCACAATCGTCGCGTTTATATTCGCACGCTTGTGCCACTACTCCACAATGGTCTCTATCATAGAAATTATAATTTGTAATATTTTGTGATGACAGTTGTTAAGTAAGTGACTGTGGACGTGAAAGAGACATGTAGTACCTATAATGAGCGTTGATGCCGTAGGAGAGTTGACTAAAATATATTTTTAATATTTTATAATATTCGGCGTCGTGGCGCAACGACACAGTGCCTGACTGTAAACTGTGTTCTATAAGTTCGATTAGACTCGGAGGAAGTGGATTTCTGTTAACAACAACATGTAATATCTTGGACCATTGGGTGAAAATTGGGCAACAGACACTAAAAATGTAATGTAATGATGTGATTGCATATTTTGTTATCGTCATTTTTAAAAACAATAACCTACCAGTCGTGGCGCAGGGACACAAGGTGTGACTGTAAAAGCGACTGGTTGTGGGTTCGATCCCCACTCGAGGAGATGAAATATTTACTTACATTTATATTTCCTTTTCTTCGCTCTGGTGTCGAGGCAAAGCGCGGCGTTGAGTTCTGCCACTCAACATGCAATGCCTCCAGAATTCGGCAGAAAGTGGGGAACTGTCTTAACACTAGGTTCCCTCTGCCTACCCTGCTGTGTGCAGCGTACAGCGTGAAGCTGATTTATTTATTTTATTTATAACCTAATCCATGGTATATCTGAGTATGTATTCAAAAATAAAGTATTTATATTATTTAATTACACTTCGCGTCGTTTATATCCGGTATGTAAATATAATATTACTAAGGTACGTTAATTACAAGATACGAATATATTACAATAATATGTACATATACAATATAAAAAAACAAGGACGTAATAACTTAATTACATTAAAAAATATTATATCTTAAAATATAAAATATGAAGAAGTGAGAATTTGTAATTATTAAATCAAATTATATTATATTATATTATTATCATGTATTTTTGAAGAATTTAAATATTTTCAAGTCACTCAAATCTCGACTTTTATATGTAGAGTTGAGAATGGGAAATGATAAATTGAAAGTACACATACACACTTGTATTAGTTTAAAATTAAATTGACCACTTTACGAAACATACATCCCATAAAAATCATAAATGTGAAATGAGAGCCAAGTCAAATGTTCAGTAATGCGTCATTCTCAACTTCACCGACAAAATAATGGGATAGATTTCCTTCAGAAATCTTCTGGTAAGAACCAGATATCGAATTCTGTGTTAAGTCACACTTCCAAGTAATTATCAACAATTATCACTTTTTAGATTTTTACTGTATATACATATATATCAAATACCTTGGAACCGAATATAAATTTTCTAGCTCACCTAGAAGTGGGTTTGATGAGCGAGAGATTCAACTAAAATGCCGGTTTTTAAACATTATTATATAATAATATAATAATAATTAATGGTTGTTGATATCAACAACCATTTAAATATGAAAAATGTTATACATGTGGACTAATTAATTTACGAGTTGGTTCAAAAGTAGCTTGTAATGGTTTGTGTAAAATACACACTGTGAGTTTCCAGCTTTTTGACTTGTCTAGACACGCTGCCGAGTCTCTTGATGACTATCGTTCTTATTATATAACAACTACAATATATACAAAAGATTTTTTCAACTCGAACCAGTAGTTCCTGAGATTTGTTCCTGAGATTGAACTTAATTGTATTAGTATAGAGGGGCTCGTTAAACTTAAGGGTAAAATAAGGGTCAGTCGCTCTAGCACAGTGGATCAAGAAAAGGTTGGGAACCCCTGCTCTAGCATATTCGATGTAGAACTAAATGAACTGTGCATTGTAAACTATTATAATAAAAATAGTTCCTCAGAATTCACGTTATTATCTAAAAAATTCAATATTACAGTATATCTCTTCGACCTTGCATACATTTGCATAATCAGTAGTTCGTAAACAAAATAAGTGAACTACAAACTGAAATATGTAGGTGTCGCATTGGAACATGTCCAGAATAAATAAATTGGCCTGTAAAATTTTTATAAAACGGAATAATTTTTATATAAAATATATTTATAACGTGAAGTTGTCGTGGCACATGCGTATAATTGTAAACGCGACGGTTATAGGTTCGATTTCCAATCGTAGAAATGAGTGATTACTTATTAATATTTTATTTCTTCGCTCTAGTAACAAGGCAAAGCGTGAGAAAAATATCTCTGAGGGAAATTTGAAGAATCTGTTCCTTTTTCGTTATTATTTTTATTTGTTCTTTAGTTTTATGCTTTCATAGAGGGAAACTATTGTTGAAGTAATCCGTTTTTCACCATTTTATAACAAAAGTATTTTATAGAAACCAATGTAAAATTTGTTGAGGGCAAATATGAAGATTTTCCTTTACGCTGTTGAAGATAAATAATTCATCAGTTTTATTACTCAGTGGAAAAACTCACGGCGCTCAGATCACTTAGTTCTAGGAAAAATTATCATTAAAATTATTAATACTTGACGACTGCGACCACCACGACCGTGGCGCCTCTAGCACTCTTGGAATTTACTATTATGTCAGACTTTTAACTATTACACCAGATTTTTTTTTATTGTTATGTAAACTATACATATCATTTAGGCAATGGACGCTTATTTAGGAAGTACAGTAGAATACACATAATGATTTTTAATTCGATTTCCAACAGAAAATATGTTTATAATATGAATACTAATTGATTAAGGCCAGTCGTGGCGCAGCGGCACAAAGTGTGACTGTAAATCCGACTGGCTGTGGGTTCGATCCCCACTCGAGGAGCTGAAATATTTACTTAAATTTATATTTTCATTTCTTCGCTCTGGTGTCGAGGCAAAGCGCCTTAAACTTAACACGCAATGCCTCCAGAATCCAGCAGAAAGTGGGAAGTGGAGTATCTTACACTAGGTTCCCTCTGCTGCAACCCTGCTGTGTGCGGGATAAAGCGTGAAGCTTATAAAAAAATATAAATATTTATGGTTCCCTTCACTTCCTCCTAAGCCAGGCAGATCAAACGTTAACTTCTGACAGAGGAGCATGTCACTAGGTTTTTCTTTTTCTCTTGCATAATAAAAAATACAATAAAAAAATCATATAATAAATAAAAGACATTTATCATATTTATGCAATCATAGTTAAAAATAGATACTTTTTATTGTTAGAAATCTAGCCTTAACACAAATGATGGCACTATTGAACGGGAAAACGACTTAGAACTTCCAAGAAATGTGTACGCGCAAGTAAGTATTGCACAAGTACCGAGGTACTTGTAAAGTGTAAAGGAAAATAGTATTTTGCGCGCTTGTAACTTTATGTGCGATTATTATCTAATATTAATAACTTCCTTTGTAAAGTAACAAATAATTTTTTTATTTTTTTTATAGCTTCACGCTGTATCCCGCATATAGCAGGGTAGGCAGAGGAAACCTGGGAACCTGTTAATCTAGTCTTCAGACACTTTATAACAGTATGTACCTTGGGTATGATGTATAAAAAAATATGCATGGCAATACACATAAATAACACAGTTAATTGTGAATAATGCAATCTTGAATCTATATATTTTTACTGAATGGGAATCGAACTCGCAACCGTGGCCCTTACAGTTAGACGCTGTGCCTATTGACTCATTATAATTAAAATTATTAATTAATCAATTCTATCATTTTGCAAAGTAAATCCATTCTGGGTAGGTACCTACTACGTAGGCCTAGAAAAACATTCCTGTGACAACCGTAATGAAACTAGCTCTCGTAGAACCATTTCGACCGTTATGCCTCTTAACTGTGTTTTTTTATCAACAAAACTAGGTTTTGTCTGTGGTTATGCTTGTGAGGTCGATGGAAATGGAACTAATTATCCTTTGTTTATGACACATGATGACATTGTACTTTCTAATATTATATTCAAGACTTTAATTGTGGTACTAGTTGTGTACTAGGTGTCGTCGTTGACACTATATATTAGGCCAACGTTACCTTCATTAGTACCCCTTGGCTAAAAGTATCAGCTTCTACCGTAATAAGTAACGCTGTTTCGTGTGACCGATATCAGCTGTTAGTAAGCTGTAACTCACCAATAATAATAACAAATACGTGGTACACTACCGCCTTAGACTTAGATCGATAGTGTGGGGACACTATCGACCTAAGTCTAAGGCGGTAGTGGAATGGATGGGGATCCATTCATCCTAAACTAAATCACACCTAGAAACTATTTATTAAGATACGATTATTAAGACTATACGTCACATAGTATAGTATTATAAATCATCAATTCATCATACACTATTCGAACGTAGAAACTACAGTATAGGCCGTTACATCTATGTCCAAATCCATACAAGCATCGATTACGCACTGTAAGCGTCTCCGCTAGACAAAATTGAACACGGTATAACAAGCATTCATTTGCAATGTCCATTTTATTAAGGACATTTCACAGTATAATCACACACAAATGATCCAAAGAGTTCTTTCAATAAAGGCTGTTGCAGCCGCAGTCTGATAAGAATTTACGATGTAGGGGCTTTAAAGCATTATTTATTAAATAATAACTTTGAAAGTGTTCGGGGAATCAGTAACAACTTCCCCACTTTCCACCGAATTCTTGGTGCATTGCGTGCTGAGTAGCGAAACTCAACGCCGCGCTTTGCATCGGCACCAGAGCGCAGAAACGAAAATACTAAATATAATATTTCTTCGAGTCAGAATCAAATTTACAACCTGTCGCGTTTACAGTCACACGCTTGTGTCCCGGCACCACGACTGGCACCCATTGTATAAAAAATAATAAAAAAAAAAAAAAATTCTTTAATTGGTTAATAAGTAGATATTACCTATATAGAAACTATGTACAATTCTTCTACATCGGAGATGTAACCTTATCATTTTCACTCTTGTTTGTTGTATTAGTTACACAATTAACACTAATAATTACAGTGTAATTACGTATTGTTTTTTGTATTATCATACGTTGGTAGTGGATACGAAATCCACGTATCAAAGTAAAACAAAAAGTAAAATCTTAAATATAAATTATCTTATCATCAGCTGTATCCCGCACACAGCAGGGTAGGCGGAGGGAACCTAGTGTTAAGACACTCCGTTCCCCACTTTCCGCGGAGTTCTGGAGGCATTGCGTGTTGAGTGGCGGAACTCAACACCGCGCTTTGCCTCGAAACCAGAGCGAAGAAATGAAAATATAAATGTAAATAAATATTTCCTCGAGTGGGGATGGAACCCACAACCAGTCGATTTTACAGTCACACTTTGTGCTCCTGCGCCACGACTAGCCTCATTATCTTATCGCTGTTTAAAAATTCTAAAAGTACAACAATTTTTGTAAAGAATTTTAGATAACCAAATTTACTTATTTGGATCGACTTATTATGCACTAATTAACATTTAAACCGTACGTTTTCTTATAATGTCGTAACGTTAGTGAAAGTGCTCTATAAAATACCAAAAATATATATACATATATACGTATAGTATATTTACAATACAACAAATGTCAAGGCCGTATTGGTAAACTATTATAATTATATACATATCCATATATGATTGACATTTACATGTTGTTTTAAGATATAATGGACAGTAAGCCTTTGATATTATGATCAAGTATTTCGAACGACTTTATATTTAAATAGTTATTTATACTGATGCCAGTCGTGGAGCACAGGTTGTCCGCGCTAATCTCTGAATCTCTGTATTGGTATTCACGCGGGAAAAACTGCATTCCGCGTACTTACCATTACCCTAGATAATAATAATAAATAACTGGGGTAAGGAAGTGTCTAAATGAGAACGGAGTTTCTAAACATTAGGTTTCCAGGTTCCCTCTGCTTACTCTGGTACGTGCGGGATACACCGTAAAGCTAAAAGGTAGTTAATAAACTGAACAATATTTCTGTTTTAATCGAAGCTGTGATAAACATCGATGCAATAGGTCCATATTTCTAAGTAATATTGTAGCAACACTTGACCTTGACATTTATTTATACGATAACAAGATAAAATAGGTGTATTTCTTATTTACATTTAATTTAAGACCTAAGGCCGTCATGATGCAGGTTCCTGTGCATGCGACGATTGTGGGTTCGATTCCCACTGGGGGGAATGAAATATTTAATATTTTCATTTTCTAGTTTTGGTAACAAGGCAAAGCATTGCATTGAGTTCTGTCAAATAACACGCAATTATTTATGCGAAATGTGATAAACGGAACCGTTTTAATGGGTTAGGTCTTGTGATATAAGACTAGGTTTCCTTTTTGTCTTTGTTTCCTCTGCTTACCCTACTATGTGCGGGATACAATGTAAAGCTCATAAAATATATTTATATAATTTATCTAGCCTATTTATCCTTAAGAATCTGTCACCATAAGCACCCAGTGGTAAATCCCTCCGTTGTCTGATAATTATATTTTAGTTACATTAATCTCATTTTTCTAATAAATTT
The DNA here is from genome assembly GCA_013421005.1 of Heliconius erato x Heliconius himera. Lineage (NCBI taxonomy): Eukaryota > Metazoa > Arthropoda > Insecta > Lepidoptera > Nymphalidae > Heliconius > Heliconius erato x Heliconius himera. The sequence goes on from JAATLQ010034746.1 coordinate 21,022, forward strand.
AGTACTTTTTTCCCGCTTCGCGCTTAATATCATTTAATATCATATACATAGACAGGGTAAAGCAATCATTGGTATACTGCTGTCGCTTTCCATTCGAAATCGAGACAATGCTTGTAGTGTAATAGAAAATAATATAATTATGATCGTCCCAAGCAGGAATCGAAACTACAACCGCCATATTCACAGTTAGATGCTGCCCACCACGTCACCATGGCCTTCTTCTGTCCTTGAAAATATCCTAGTGTTACACTAATAAAGCCAGTCTTGGTGCAGGGGTATAAACGAGTGACTGTAAAGACGACAGGATTCGACTCCCCACGAAAAGAGAGGAAAAAAGCAATATTTAATATTTTCATCCAGGCCAGTCGTGGCGCAGCGGCACGAGGTGGAACTGTAAAACTGGACTGGTTGTGGGTTCGATACCTACTCGAGGAGATGAAATATTTACTTAAATTTATATTTCCATTTCTTCGCTCTGGTGTCGAGGTTAAGCGCGGCGTTGAGTTCTGCCACTCAACACGCAATGCCTCCAGAATTCGGCAGAAAGGGGAACGGAGTGTCTTAACACTAGGTTCCCCCTGCCTACCCTGCTGTGTGCGGGATACAGCGTGAAGCTGATTTTTATTTATTTGTTTGCTTTGGCGTCGATGCAAAGCGCGACGTCCGCGGCGAGCGACGAGCTCCGCCTCTTAACACAATGCATCCAGACTTGGCTGAAAGTGCCTTAATACTGGCTTAATCTCTTACTGTATGCGGGATACAGCATGAAGATAAAAAAATAATTAATAAAATAATTGTTTTTTTAACTATTTACAGTACCAATGAATAATAAATATAAATCGTGTTTATTGTTGTTTTAAAGAAGTCGGGGTAGTGTTATGATTATTGATTATTATCTAAACGTAAACAGATTGTAATTGGTATAATTTTATGACTTTTAAGTACGTCTTATTTACTTATGGTTTTATAAACAATCAATATAATTATTTATAATATTAAAAATCTGGTCGTCGTGGCGCAGGGACACAAGGGTGTGACTGTAACACGACGGTTGTGGGTTCGATCTCTACTGGAGGAAATTAATTATTATCTATATATTTATATTTTTATTTCTTCGCTCTGGCACCAAGGTAAAAGCTCGGCTTTAAGCTTAGCCACCCGACATGCAAAACCTCGAAAAATTGAGGCACAAAGAGTCTTAACGCTAAGTTCCCCCTCTCTACCTTGCTGTATGCGGGACGCAGCGTGAAACTGATTATTTTTATTTAGAATAGATTTCTGAAAATGTACTATATACTGTTTGAAAATGCCACGTTGTTTGTAAATATCATTTCAAGAGATCAGAAAATAGTTTCATTTAACTTATGAAGAATGTTCCTAGTCCAGATTTGTGTTCACAATCTCCGTAATCAAATATAATTGTATATATTATTATATTATTCTAATATAACGAATTTACATTTACAGAGCAGTATCTTAAGTACAAAATTTTTAAAAATAATTATAGAGTTCCGTTTATGTAAAAATGTTTAATTAAAGAAAAATATAAATTAAATATAACTAATTAAGATAATATGTTGTATATTTTCTAAATTGCTGTAACAATCTATTCGGTGGTTTTAGGGTTCCATATCTTTTAAGGAGAAAAGGAACCCTAATAAGATCATTTCTTCGTCCGTCTGTCTGTCTGTCCAGAGCCTTTATCTCAGGAACGCTTGGAGTTATCGAGTTGAAATCCAAACCATATACTTAGATATATGACCCTACGATTACGTAATTCTACATTTAAAAAAACGTATTTCTACAATTACTTGAATTAAAAATATGGCCGTTTATATAGGAAAAACGGATATTTCACGCACGCAACGGACTATAAGGTGAATCAAAATAGGGTAATTTTGGTTAATCTACCACTCAACGGAACGGAACCCTCGGTGGACAAGCCCAACTCACGCTTGTCCGGTTTTTTTTGTTTTTATGTTAGCGGTAGTAGTAGCAGTCCCCGAGCGTCTTGTATGTAACGAATTTTTATTTAATATTATTTAAGTATATTTAAATAACATTAATTATTTTAGTATAGTTCTATGCTACAATGCTAGTATACCAGATATCGGTTCAGCTGTTTCGGATATTAGCTCGGACATACACAGAACAAGAAACAAGATATACAGACAAGAATTTTGAAATTTTATGTTTGAGGTTGGATATCATATAAATATCTAATCACACTTAGAAAACTACGATTATTTTGAAATCACATTCAGATAACACGTGTTTCGTGGTTTTTTTAGAATTCACCTCTAAGGGTGCAAAAAAAATATAAAATTATCGTTGTAAAATAAAACGACATTTATCAAAAACGACGCACACGCATAAACTTATCAAAGGGAAACCGCCGCATACGCCTCATTCCGAAATCGGGTCGTAGATATTGGAGGCAAAGTTCAAAGTTATTTAACCTTTAGTAGTATTTTTGTAGTAGTATGTGTTTACGTTATTCGTAACTGCGTCACACGAAATACAGGTATGGATAAACATCGTGAAGTGAAAAAAAGGTATGGGTTTGAAATATTTTACCCAATATGCTGTTGCCGTAAAAGGAGCGCTGACGCTTCCACCCTGTATAATATTAAATATATTCAATATCTATTGAGGCCAGTCGTGGCGCAGCGGCACGAAGTGTGACTGTAAAACCGACTGGTTGTGGGTTCGATCCCCACTCGAGGAGATGAAATATTTACGTAAATATATGTTTCCATTTCTTCGCTCTGGTGTCGAGGTTAAGCGCGGCGTTAAGTTCTGCCACTCAACACGCAGTGCCTCCAGAATTCGGCGGAAAGTGGGGAACGGAGTGTTGACACTTTTATTTATTTATTTATTTATATTACTATATGTATATTCTATATCTATATTTAATACTAGCGACCCGCTCGCGGCTTCGCCCGCTTAAACCACAAAATTATTTAATTAACACACTGAATTATGTTCGTGTTTTGATATACCTATAATGTATGTTTGCAACGCAATGAAGATTTTTAATGACAAATTTATTAAAACTTTAGGTCGCATTTTCGTACCTCCCATGAGAATCTTCACTTGAATTTTTGAAATAAAAACACAACTTATCGATACTTACAGTAAAATCCTAACTCATCGGTGGCTGTACATGGAAGATATTACAATTAACATTGTAATAGAACTTGGTCAGTTTGTCTGTTTGTCTGTGAATTTGTTCACGATAATCTCAGAAACGGCTTAACCGATTTAAATCCTTTTTTGTTTGCATTTTGGCAATTTAATATTAGTTTTATTTTAATCAGCTTCACGCTGTATCCCTCACA
>JAATLQ010034747.1:0-24384 GCA_013421005.1 Heliconius erato x Heliconius himera
CCGTCCCGCACGCCTCTCTCTGAGTCTGCTCTAGAGCAGGTTATCGCTTGAGACCACGGCCATGGAACCAACGCCCAAATGTCGTTCGGAGCTACTACGGAGATGGACGAGAGAATGCTTCAATTCTGCGCCTGGCTCTATAGCAAAGTATAATTTCTTTCGTTTAAGTTTTCTGTTGTTTGTGTCATTTGTTCAGGTGTGTGTTTTTTTAAACAATTGGAACATCCTTATTGGAGCTAGGAAATTGTGGGTTGCATTAAGGTTTCAATAATTTTCACATTAGTAATCTTAAGTGCTTTGCAAACATAGGTACATTATATGAATAATTCAGTAGTTAAAGCGGGCGAAGCCGCGAGCGGGTCGCTAGTATTGCAATAAAAGAAACACTTAATATAAACGAAAGCATATCAAAAGACAACAGCGAAAACTGCTTAAAAAACCATTAGGCCGTTTATTTGAAATCAAAAACCGGAAAGAATTTGAAACCGGAAAAGATACAGCGTCTTGAATAATTATTATTCGAAAACAAAATCAATTAACATCCTCTTAATGGCTGTTGTAGCCAGTAATTACGGTTTTCTTCACGTTGCATCCCACACATAGCGATAATAATTTGTGCTTTGCCTTTCTTTGCTAGCATCTTTGTAGAGCGATTTTTATAAATTTCCGCAGTATAAATAAGTTGCTACAAACATATAAAATATTCAACGTAATCGAGCATATGGCTTAGTTAATCAAAGCGCTTGGACGGTTTCCAAGAGATGCGGGTTCAAATCCCGCTACGTTCAAGTTTTTATATGTTTTCTAAAAAGTATTTTTCTTTCCTAACTGTAGAATAATACTTTAAAAATGAAAAAAAAATAATTATTAAATAACATTCTCTCTCGCCTAATGATTATTCTAAGCGATTATCTTTGGGTAGCGGAAATATACAGTGTTTTGTTAGCACCACTTTAAATGAAACCACAGTTTTAACTACTCTATAAAAGCCTAATAAAATATTTTTTTCCCTAAAAATGAAAAAGTGTTTTTTTCAAACAAAATAAATAATAAATTATCGTTGTTTTATTTTAATAAAACGCCATTTGTCAAGAACAACATAAACCTATGAAAGGGAAATCGCCGCATTCGCCTCATTCCTCAGTAATGCTTCATAAAATCGACGGAAAACGAGAAACGAAATGCCTTACCACTAGGTTCAGAGGGAACCTATTCTGCTTTATGCGGGAATATAGCTTGAAACTGAAAAAAATCCAAAAAACGGATCTATAAAATGTTTATATTTTTATACCATCCCTGTATCATGCTAATTACCATATGAATATGAAATCAAAAAAGTAATATATTTGTTTAATAATTGTTAACATTTGAAAATAAAGCCAATATCTTAATAGAAGTAAACAAGTATCAGTTTTGATACTTATTTGGTAAAGCTTCAATTTATCGTATTGGGTCGTGGTTGAGCTAAAAGCAAATATTCCATATGTGATTCAATCCTGATCACATTTCAATAGTAAACAGTGATTTGAGATTTCTAAATACATATTCAAAGGTTTATTTTTATCATCAACCTGTTTTTAGAGAGAAAATTAGATTCTAATATGAGATAATTAATCTTTCCATCATGGAGACATTAAAATTATCTGAAAATAAAGAATAAAAAAATATTGTTATTGCCATTTTTAAAGTGTTATTCCACTTAGGAAAGAAAAATACTTATTTAGATAATTTATAAAAAAAATATCGTAGCGGAATTTAAACCCGCACCTCTTGGAAGACATCCAAGAGACGCGGGCGGTTGGACGGTTTCCAAGAGGCGCAAGTTTAAATCTCGCTACGTAATTTTTTTTTAAGTAAAAAAAGCCAAGGCAAACGAGACGAGACTCTACCACACGTACTTTAATCTCCTCTTACGACACCCACACGCCAGTACCAGGACGATCCTATTCTACGCCCCGATCGCAAAATATTCTAAATGAGTAAAATTATTGTTGTAATTTTTTTAGATAACTGCAATATCTTGTTGTATAAACAATAAACAAGTCACGTACGCAACGGTCAGTTGGTCCATGGTTGTAATTGTTAAATTAATCTGTTCAGAAAATTTCCCTTGCGAATTTTTCGATCAAATTTGTGTTTTCATTCTGACATGTATTTACATATTTTTTTAGTCTTACACTGTATCCCGCATGTAGCAAGGAGCCGAGAGAGCCTAATGTTAAGACACTCAGCTCCCAACTTTGCGACGAATTCTCAACGCCGCACTTTCCCTCAACACCACAGCGAATAAATGAAAATATTAAAGTATGTCATTTTGTCTAGTGGGAATCGAACCAACAGCCTGTCGCACTTACATTGACACGTACATATGTGCCCCTGCCACGACTGGCCTCTATATATATTTAATTTCGGAGAAACTGTGGAGTTTAGAAATTGACTGTATATGTCCCATTAAAATTATATGGCATACCTATAAAGGCTTTGATTTTTCTGGTATGATTAAAATATTTCGCTACGCATGAAATCTATACATATGAAAGTCATCAACTGACATCAGTCAGTGTCTGTAAAAGTCTTACTCGCCAGGCTTCCATATTTTTCTTATTCGTCGCTGCTGTATTTATATAAAAAAAATTTACCCTAATACTTATTTAGAAAACGTATAAAAATTTGAACGTAGCGGGACTTGAACCCGCGCCTCCTGGAAACCGACCAGGCGCTCTGACCACTAAGCCATACGTTCTCAGAACATATGGCTTAGTGGTCAGAGCGCCGTATTTTTCTTTCCTAAGTGTGGAATAACACTTTAAAAATGTTTAAAAATTTACCCTAATGTTATATTATCTATCATAAGTAATTGTGAGATATGAATATTAAATTGAGACCTATCTAGATATGAGATTGTGTGTTAGATTCCCGGTAACGTGGTAAAGCACATCGTTGAATTCCCCCACTCAACACACAATACTTCTAAAATTCGGCGGAATGTGGGGAACGGAGGTGCCTTAACGGGGCTTGGGTGCCTTAGCACTTTTCCTCAGCCTAACCTGCAATGCGGGATGCAGCATGAAGCTAAATAAAAAATTAGATTGTGGTAAAAAGTTAATATACGTAACTGCAAATTGTATAAAAATCCCATTAAGTACTTGATGCGAATAATAGGTTCTACAAAAATCAACAATATTTATCGGACATAAAAATTGCAGCCTCGATGTTTAAGGCAATAAAAAAGGAATGAGGCATCGCCGAAACGAAAGAAAACAAAGGTAATACGAAACGTAATAAAAACCCTTACATTTATTTCTTCTATTTCCTAAATAGATAAAGGAGGTATTATTTATCGCGGTTAGGCCGTTTGTCTTTTATTCCACATATTACATTTAAGATGTGCTTTGTAATGAAGATTTTATATATCGATATGACGATTATACTGACAAAAAAATTGGATTATATTGTTATATCCGCCGTGGTGGAAGTTTTATGTGATTGACATAGCGTAGGTCACAGATTCGATTTCAGTATTAAGATTTAGATATATTAGTAAGATACATTCACAATAAATATTATATTTTGCAAACATTAATAAAACTTCCTAAAATAAGGCCATCGTGCGGCAGGGGCACAAGGGTGTGATCGTAACGCGACGGTTTTGCGTTCGATCCCCACTTGAGGGAGTGAATTGTTATTTATTAATATTTTTATTTTTTCACTCTGGCACCAATGCAAAAGCCTTGCTTTAAGTTCCGCCACTCAACCTCGAGATATTAGGCGGAAAGTGGGGAGCGGAGTGTCTTAACATTAGGTTCTTTCAGGCTACCCTGCTGCATGCGTGAGACTGATTTGTTTTTTATTTTTACAGTAATTGTTAGATTTCACACTATTAATAAAACTTTCCAGCTGTTTTCCATCTTATACAATCCTGGTACATTACGTCATTTCGAATAGTATGACTGATTTAAATAAAATTTCTATGAAACTTATGTGTTTAAGTTTTCCTTAGTCCGCTTAGCTCTAAAGTATCTTTGGCGACGTCTCAGCTTTTAAAGTACTTCTTACATACTAGTACTTCTTACAACCGTAAAAAAGAAAAATGAAGGCACGATCGTTTAAAAGTTCAGTTGGAAAAATCTAAAGAAAGTGGTTCTTACTTAAGTCTCTAATGCATTTATATACGTCTTGTAGTGTATGTATACATATTATATATACCCGTTCAAAGCCTGAGTGTTATTGGTTTTTCACCAAATTGATGCCAATAGAATAAAATTGTAATGAAAAATTCATATAATTATATTTTTTAGTAAAAAAACCACTTGCTCAATTTCAACCAGAACCTGTTATCAGAACTTTCAACAAAATATGCTTGAAGTGTATCTTTTCCTATAAAAAAAGAATCATCTGAATCCGTTAGTGTGATCCATTTGTAGTATGTCTGTGAACTTTGCAGAGCATTGTCTAGCAGATCAAAAATAAAATGGAGTTCTCATCAGATGCAGCTGAGTTCTTTAGTTCCTGATAGGTTTCGAAAATTGTTGTGAGTTTTTATCCCAAAAAAAGTTATTTAAAAAAAATGATCTGCTAACTTCTCTTGGCAGATATTTTTTTTTGCAAATAAGACTCGGGGCGAGTTCTGCGCACATAGGGATAACCAAAATAGTTTCTGATCATTTTTAACATTTTTTTGTTGATTTCAGTTTTTAAAAAAAAATAAACAAAAAAAAAGATCATTTCGTAAAATGTTCAAATCGTAAAGTAATTTTAAACATACACGGGAACTCTTCGAGTTTTATTTTAAATATTAACAGTTCCATTATAAAAAGCCTATTCGTTATGTCGAAAGTTATAAGCGTTCTTTTTTCCTTTAAACGGCACGAAACTCTAAAAATTACAGTCGAATTAATAACCTCCTTTTCTAACATAAGTCGGTTAAAAAATCATATTCTTTGTTTCATACATGAAAGAAAAACTTACTGATTTTATTAAGCCCGATTTATCAACGTGTCGGGGGAATGCCACATTCTTTTCCTTTCACAATTTGATATTTCATCAGCCACGATAAAAAGCTAATATCTGCACTAAGAGGCGTCCATTAATACTAAGCTCAGTGTACATTCTATAAATTTATAAATATTACAAATTAATTAATACTTTAATTTTCAATGTATAGATATTTTCTTTAAAATTTAATATTTCAAGTGATCGGCTAATTGACCCGATATATTTGAAATAAGAGAATTAACGTGGTCGTCGTTTTTAGGGTTTCGTACCTCAACAGATAAAAACGGAACCCTTATAGGATTACTGTGTTGTCCGCCTGTCAAGACCACTTATCTCATAATCGCGTTTAGTTATGAAGCTGAAATTCATATAAAACATTCACATCTATGGTCCCTTGACATAAAGATCAAAAGATATTTTTCCATTTTGTAGAGAGTAATCAAAACTTATGGTACCCTGATATAGATCCACGGGAAATACCCCTGGACCTACAGTTATGAGATTAGCGACAACGTCAGAACTTACAATACAATAAAGACAAAAAAAATTATATATATATTGTCTTTACTTGTATATTTTTTTTATCATTTTACTTATATATATTATTCAAAAATTTAAAATAGCAAAAATTTATAGGTATTATTCAAACTTATATTTGTAATTTATTTCATACAAATTGAGTGGATATGTCCACATATTTAAATTTGTCAGTTTTTGTATATATACTTCCCGTTGACCTAAAATCCTGAAATTAATACGGATGCCTCGGTGAGCGAGGCCAATTTACACTTGAATTTTTTCATGAATTCCTCTTCACTTCTGCTTTCCGTTTTCAGTATTTTGACCCCTATGGTTTTCTTTCGATAGGGTCCACGGCTACGCCCGCGTGTACTAGAATATATTTATTTTCTCGTCCAAATTCCTTTTGTGATTTAATGACATTATCATGTTAAAGACAACATTCGTATATTGGAAACTAAAGTTTCAGCTAATTTAATACAACACTTATTTTGTAACAATAATACCGCAAGCAATTCGATTTTAAAAAGTGCATCATTAGCGACACTAATTCTAGTCTAGACTCTGTTTAGATATACATGCACAAACGTACAGACAAACAGGTAAATCGACAAATAAACAAGCAGATTAAAAAAGAAAAATCAATGAGTTTGGGTTCTATTACGCTCCCACAATGGATTTTCTCATATTATCTTCCATCTTCCATATACAGACAGCTATGAATTACAGATTTGTTCACCAGCAACCCGTTCGCGGCTTCGCCTGCTTGTACTACACAATAATTAATTTGCTAATCTGCATTATTTCCGTTTTCTAATAATAATATCAGTTTAAAAACGGAAGTTTCCCAGAATCCAAAAATGATAATTGCAGTTAAATCAATTAAGCTGATATTGAGATTAGTGTGAACAAAGGCACAGATATTTTTTATAATTAATTTTATGGTACATTTTTTCTTATATACAGATGTCACGGAAAATCGTAACAGATCAGTCCATTACGATTTCATTATACTTAAGTATAGATTTCTATGACTTTACAATCGCTGGCTGTTACATAATGCACACGATCCGTCCCTTTGAATGGGACAGTGTAGAACATGGCAGCGACCATTCTATTCTTATGATCATTCTATTCTATTGGAATGATTTCAATAGGAAGCCTAGTGTCCCGTGTCCGTACTATACGAGAACACATCCTATTTAAAGGAGGATCTACTTGTCACAAAAGTAGCTATTATAAAAAAATGGCTTTAAGTTTTTTCCCGCATAAAGCAAAATAAGCAAAACCTACTTCCAAAATATTTTTTTTTATCTTCGCGCATTACAAATAGCAAGAACTTACTGAAATGTAATGTAAATGTAATGAAATGTATGTTAATATAATCGAGTCATACCTTCAGTAAGGTCCTCTTTCTCTGTAAGCTACCTTTTGCCATCATCTACTCCACTGTTATACAAATTAAGTTACTTTGGAGTTGGAGATTTGTTTACGATCGTTTCTGTTTTATATTCACCTTTCCCAGAAGCTTATTAACAATTTATAAAACGTGAAATTATCTTCGCGATGTGATGAGAAAAAGTTTGTTTATTAAAGACGCGAATTCATTTGATAATTTAGCCAATTCGATAACATTGCAAAATGAACTTGAAGAAATTTGAAATTCTGGAACTGTACGGAATTAAAAGATGCAAGTTTAGAAATGGAAATTAGAATAAAAAATGAGATCTGCTTAATCTGTAGAATATTTCTAGTTTCTTCTAGCTGTTGATGTCGTTGTGGCGCAGTGGCGTAGCATTTATAAGTAGCATATTATCTGTGTATTACGACGATTGTAGGACCGGGTTATCACCGGGAAATGACTTATTTTTATATTCTCACTTCGCGACTCAGCACATGATGTCTCTAAAAATTAGGCGGAAAGTGGGTAACGGAGTGTCTTAATATTAGATTTCCTCTGACTACCCTTCTTTATCAGAGATACAGCGTGACAAGAGGAGATAATCTAGTATCATAACTTTCTGTTCTCTCTATTCTTCAACTAAGTGTTGAGTAGCTGAGCTTAATACAAGCACCACTTACTACAACGGAGTAATGAAGTTTGCAGTCAAACGCTGTTCCATTGCGCCACGATGGCCTCAATACGAAATGCGCAAAATTTGCAATATATTTTATATATATATTCCGATTTCATGACATGGCACAAAAAGTACAAAAAGTATATATTACTTGACTCACTCCGTCTACGCCAGAATGTATCGTAAAGATACGTATCTATTAAATATGTTATCACCATTTACTAGCAACGTAGTAAATGGAATACCTACACGCGGAAAGCCGCAGGGACTTCATAATAAAGATTGCGCAATATTGTCAACTTGTAGAGCGGACTGAGTTCTCTGGGGGAAGTCCGACTCGTATTCACCAAAATTATTGATGTTTAATTAGGCTTCTCAATTCTCTTTTGATTGAGTAATGTAATTGTTAATAATGAATTTAGTGTGTGTAATTATCAAATTTAAATATTATGTCGTGCAGTGGCATTAGGACGGTACGCGGCGGCTGTCTGTTAACTCGATGGATATGGATTCGATCCCCACTCAGGGGAATGATTTTATTTATTTTCAGTTTTCTCGATCTGGTATATATAGCGTGACTTTGAGTTCCGTCACTCAATACGCAATGTTTTGAGCGTGTCGAACGGAATGTGACGCTAGGTTCCCTCTGCCTACCCTGCTATGCGGCAAAATTATCTATATACTAAAAAAAAAAAAAAATTAGCTTCACGCTGTATCCCGCACACAGCAGGGTAGGCAGAGGGAACCTAGTGTTAAGACACACCGTTCCCCACTTTCTGCCGAATTCTGGAGGCATTGCGTGTTGAGTGGCAGAACTCAACGCCGCGCTTAACCTCGACACCAGAGCGAAGAAATGGAAATATAAATTTAAGTAAATATTTCATCTCCTCAAGTGGGGATCGAACCCACAACCAGTCGGTTTTGCAGTCACACCTCGTGCCACTGCGCCACGACCGGCCTCGGATCTATATACTAATTTTAACATTTTTAAAACTTTTGTATTATAAAACTGATTATTCTTTGTGTGCAGTGACGAACCCTTTTCCCCTTCTGTGAATTTAGAACTGTCAATTTGTACTAAGGAAAAGCATTCTCCGACAATTGTCGCTCGATGTATCAAGAGATGTTTAGTGCAGCAGAGATGTTTCATATAAACAAAAGCTTGGTGACAAAAGATTACTGCATGCTGTTGATAGTAAGATATTTGTAGAGACACCACTAGGAACTATATACTTTTAGTTTTCGCTATTTTATCAGTTTTCTATATGATTGAGGCCAGTTGTGGCGAAGTGGCACAAGTGTGTGACTGTAAACGTGACTGGTTGTGGGCTCGATTCTCAATCAAGGAAATATAATATTTATTTAATTTTATATTTTCATTTCTTTGCTCTCGCTAAATGCGGAATACAGCATGAAGCTAAAAAACAATGATTTTTAACTCAACGCCACAATTATTATGTTTATTATTATTATTTAAGTTCATTTAAAATTTCCTTATAACATTGATGCACGCTATACATAAATTATAATTTTAGGATTAAGCTTCAAAGTGTCAAAGGGTAAAACTTTTGCCTTCATAGCTAATATTTAAATTAGAATCCAAACAAGATAGTTATAAGGCTGAGTGCCTTATCACCTTACGTCGTTATATTTGAAACTTAGCTGATGCTGTACCTGATTGACAACATAAGTGTGGGATCAATTCCATTCGAGGGCATGTTTGTATTATACCTTGAGGCCACTGCAGCACAGTGACCTCAACGTACTTAGTATTATAAGTGTGGAAAGTGGATAACGGAGTGTCTAGACACTGGATAGGATGGAAATGTTTAAAGAAATAACCTATTAATCAGAAAATGTATAGTTTAACTATTAAGCGTAATCTTTATTTGCTATAATATTTCTACATCTTATATATAAACATTCGGTTATATGTAAGATGTTAAAATTTAAGCTTATAATAATAATATTCGTATAGTGATTTTTAATAATCACTATACGAATATTATAATCACAAAAATGGTCACAATAATTGTTATTTTTTTTAACCATTTTTCGTATTCTATTAGATATTGTACTACCTACATTCCCCTACAAGCAAAATATTGAACAATATTTTTTTATACATAAAAAACATATATGTATACATATATACAATAATAAAACTATAACTCATCGCTGTCTGTATATGGAAGATATATGAGAAAATCCATTATTATAGAATCAAAAACTCTCATATTTAAAATTTTTGTCTGTTTGGCTGTGCGTTTGTTCACTCTATTTTTACAAACGGCTTCAACGCTTTAAATGCAGTTTTCACTGTTGCTTAATATATAGTGTTTGTTTTATTTTAATAGGTTCATAATTAAAAAAATATATGTAATATAAAGAATTACATGCGTCAATATTAATAAATGTTTTATTGAATCAATTGAAATTTTACTTAATTTATTAAATTTATTTTATTAACTTTATTAAGAAATTTATTTATTTTGTTAAAAAAATAAATAGTTACGTAGTACAAGCGGGCGAAACGGCGAGTGAGTCGCTGTTTATATCCACAATGACTTTTAGGAAATTTACAGTGAACGAACTCACAATAAACGAACACATTACAATGTAGTACAAGATTTATATTCATTTGAGTTCTTTAGCACTAAATGACAGAAAAAAGACGATGTATACAGTGATATGAAAGAAATCTTAGTTTCATGACCCAATTTGGCAACCCCACGTATGTATGTAGATCGTAAAAGACCCAATGACTCCGCGTTATACAAAACAAACATAGAGAATGATTACGTAGTTTTAGAGCCAAAGTCTCATAAAATACTGTAGAAATTATGCACAGCCATAAAATGTACGGTTAATGTGTTACACAATTAGCTTTTACTATAATATTAACTCGTAAATTTGAGGTTGATATATGTAAGAAGTTGTCTTTTGAGGACTTGTTTTCCTTTAACACTATATTTCCTTTAACACTATATATTGTTCAAATAGCTTGTTCTCAAGTTATTTAATAAACTATTTTACTTATTATAATATTTTACTTTGTTATCCGTCCATCCGTCCATCTGTCTGTCTGTCCGTCAAGATCCTTTATCTCAGAAACGCTATAAATTTCAAACCATATACTCATATCTACGGTCCCCTGATTATCTGAAGAAATCGTATTTCTACATTTACTTAAAAAAACGTATGGCTGTTTATATCGCAAAAACGCATATTTTGACGCTATAACGGTAATCAAAATTTACACGGTATTTCCGGTTGATAAAATTATGAAATTTGGCAATTAGTTTCTATAGGTAGTACGTTCTAGTGCAGGAAAAAATATTAAAATTTGTGATTGAGGGGCCGTTTAAGTATTACGTAAGCACTGTAGGGGGGCGTGGGGATCTTGGGTTTTGCTTATTTTTGATGACATGGGGGGTGGGGGGTCTAGCTAGTAATTACGTAAGCAGTTATTTATTTTTTCATATATATTATGGCTATATTTGGTAGACGTATGTATGGTAGACGGTATAACTATTAGTTTTATAATATAATATGTAAGTTTATTATATCTATTTAGCGGGAATGGCACATTGTCAAGAGTCTAAATTTCAAATTTTATAAAAATCTATGGCGATTTAAGGATTTTTCCATACAAACTTTCAACCTCTTATTTGCACCCTTAGGGGGTGAATTAAAATAAACCACGAAACACGTGTTCAATGAAATATTTTTAAGAGTCTGAATTTAATTTTTTATAAAATCGGTGCTGATTTCAATTTTTTTCCATACAAACTTTCCCTAACCCCTATTTCATCCCTTTAGGGTAAAAGTTTTTCAAATTCCCTTCTTAGTGGATTCAAAATTCGAAAATATAAATCTGTCCAAATTTCACGTTTCTACTATCAGCGGTTACGGATGTGAGTGCGTCTTACCTCAGTCAGTGGGAACATGCCCTTTTATATATGTAGATACAAATAAAATATCAATAAAAACACCTTAAAAAAAATTATATGCCAATGTTTACGTAAGCATTAGGGGAGGGAGTAAGAGGATTGCTTATTTTTGATGACATAGGGGAGGGGGAGGGTCAGTAATTGCAAAAAAACTGCTTACGTAATACTTGAACGGCCCCTGAATCCAAAAAAAAATAGCCTTAAAAGGGAAGCAAATTTTGGTATTAAAGCCACTAGTTCAAGTGAGGTATCTGATGAATGGGCTTTCTCCAATTTTTGTACGGTGGGCTAGCCCGAGTCGCGCTTGCCTGGTTGTTTTTATTAAGGCCTTTCATGGCGCAGAGGCACAAATGTTGGATTTTAACCGCGACAGGTCGTGTGTTCGATTCTCGTTCGAGGCAAATTTAATGTAGCGTGGCGTTGAGTTCGGCCACTTAACACGCAATGCGTTAACACAAAATTCCCAGTTTTTTTCTGCCTACCCTGCTATGTGCAAATTACAGCATATACGAAAAGCTAATAATGGAATAATATATTTTATTATTTATTTATTTATAAAAAATATTTAAAGGCACAAGCATTGTATCTCTACCATTTACATGATATAAAATGAAGTCACATCCCATCGATATACGCTTTAATCTTTCAATCTACGCAATGGATTGGCGCTTGTCTTTAAATGGTTCAAGAATTAAAGAAGGTCAGTTATAGCGGGAAGGCGCGACCGTGTAACCGTGAAACGCGGCAGAGTTGTGGGTTCGATTCCTATAATTCTTTAAATATTTTCATTTCATTGTTCCGCTTCCGCCACTCAATATGCAATGCCTTTAGAATTCGGCAAAAAGTGGGGAACGAAGTGTCTTAACACTAAGTTCTGCCTACCCTGCAATGTGCGGGATACAGCGTGAACTGTATTGTTTTATTTATTTATTTAATATTGAGAAGATTAAGATAAAACTAAGAAGTATTTTTTTAACTTCACGCTATAAAGTAGGTAGATGGAACCTGGGAACCCAGGGTGAAGGCACTCCTTTCACAATGCGTGTTGATTGGCGGAACTGAACGTCGTAACTTGGCCGGACACACTTTCACGCAAGTAAATTTATTTTTATAGTCTTTTAATATAATGCTGGTATTAATTAGCAAGTAACTCTATAATTTTATCTATTTTGACATTCAAAGAAATAACTCAAATTGGTGTTTAATCAAGAAATATGTTGCAAAAACACCTTTTTTTTGTTAACAACAACTTATGACTTTTGAAACTCACAGCCTTATTATTCTTGATAGTAAGCTGGTGATATATTAAAAAAGTTCTCCTTGAAACTTTCCCACACTGGAGATTAGGGCGTAAGATGGAGAAACGAGTGCAGGATATTAATTGCGTTAAAGTCGCTAACTCCCTGTTAGATCGATAAAAATACGTATTATATGCGCACAAAAAGTAGCTTAAAATAAGCTGGTAATAAGTATTGTGGATGTTTGTAGCAACTTTTAATCAACATAATATATACAGGCCAAATGAGGCCAGTCATGGCTCAGGGCACAAAGTGTGACTGTAAAACCGACTGGTCGTGAGTTTGATCCCTACTCAAGGAGATGATATATTTACTTAAATTTATATTTCCATTACTTCGCTCTGGTATCGAGGCAAAGTGCGGCGTTGAGTTCTGCCACTCAACACGCAATGCTTTATGAGAATTCGGTAGAAAGTGGAGAATGATGTGTCTTAACAGTAGGTTCCCTCTGCCTATCCTAATGTGTGCGGGAAACAGCGTGAAGCTAATTTTTTTATAATATATACAAGGGGCCAGTCGTATATATTATGTTGATAAAAATATGTATGGAGTGTGTGGGGATCGAAACCACAAGCTGTCGCATTTACAGTCACACACTTGTGCCTGCGCCACGACAGCCTCAACTAATATAATCTTACAAAAACTAAATAATACAATTTAATTATAAGTTTAAAAGGTCATCGATGGAACGCGAACACTTCGTCTTTTCATTCAGTGCACCACTTCTCAGTTATAATGGCTGTTCATTTCGTCCAAAGTTGTGTTTATCATTAAAAGTTCTGCCAACAAACAAATACTGATCGAGTTCACTTCACTGGCTCTATCTTGGCGCCAATAACTGAAACAATGTGTGCGTCTCAAATGGAATGGAATTTCATGTATTTAAAATATTAAATACTTTAAGGCAAGTAATGAGTAAATATTTTCATTTAAATACTGTATTTAATATGATTTTTAATGTCAGTCGTAACTTTAAACGCGATAGGTTGTGGGTTCGATTTCCTCTCGAGGAAATTATATATTTAATATTTCAATTCATTCTGGTTCTGAGACAAAAATGTGCTCTGCCACACAACACGTAATACCTCTAAAATTCGGCTGAAAATTGAGAATGGAGTGTCTTAATACTAATAATAGTATTTTCATGTTTCATTTTATAAATTTGTATGTGGACAATGATTTATTTAAATAAAGTTACTTATTAAGAAAACGTATAAAATGTGGAATAACACTTTAAAAAATGTTAAAAAATATTCAAACAAAATAATTTAAAGGAATTTTTCATCGAGTGGAAATTTTAAGTGGCAAAGTCCTTTAAATAATTTTCGAGGAATCATATTCATTTTTTTTTAACATTTTTAAAGTGTTAATCCACACTTAGGAAAGAAAAATACTTATTTAGAAAACGTATAAAAAATTTAACGTAGCGGGACTCCAACCCGCGCCTCCTGGAAACCGACCTGGTCCTCTGTCTAGCCTGCTCTGCGGAAAAGGCGTAAGCTGCAAATTTTTTTAATGATATTTTTCCTCACTAGTATCCGAGAATTAGACAGAATGTTAAAAGATATGAAAAGTAAAAAAAAACCATTATTACCGTAAATTTTCAATATCAGGTAGAATAAATGTCGTTTCAAAATATTCTTGTTATATAGATAGATATATTTAATTACGATACCTTAACCGGTGGATACAATTACGTTCTGTTCTTGATAGGCGTACTTAGAGCGATATCAGAAGGCTTAACCAACTGTTAAACTGTGCTTAAACTTAGAGAAACTTTTAAGCTTGGCCTCGCTGTGGTTTAACTCTTGATTTAAGATAAGATACTGTCTAAGGCGATTTCAAATATATGATGGGGTCGTTTACTTTCGGGTCAATTTGACCTACTGTATGCGATGCTTGTACTTTTTGAACTGAGATCAAAATGTATGACCGTAGTTACGACTCTTAAAATAAAAAAAATGGTAATCTAGTGACACACAAAACGTCGCAAAACCAAAGCATCGCAAGTGAAACTTTACTACTCATAAGTTCCGTCGAGATCTTGACCATATATCCAAGCAGCCAACAGATTGAAATGGGGACTTGAAAAGAACATAGGCTACTTTAGGCTCATATTTGTAATAGTATCGGTATCTACATATATGAAAGGACATGCACCTGACTGACTGAGGTAAGACGCACGCACAGCCGTAACCGCTGTGCGTAGTAACGTGAAATTTGGACAAATGTTTATTTTCATAATTTGGACATCCACTAAGAAGGGATTTTGAAAAATATTAACCCTAAAGGGATGAAATAGTGATTGAAAGTTTGTATGGACTTTTTTTAAATCACCACCGATTTTCATAAAATTTGAAATTCATATTCTTAAAAAAATGTTTCATGGTTTTTAAGAATTCACTCCCTAAGGGTTCATACTATTAAAAATATGTTATTGAACACGTGTTCGTGTTTTTTTTAGAATTCTCCCCTAAGGGTGCAAATAAGCAGGCGAAGCTGCGCGCGCCCTCTAGTATACTAATATATTAAAAAATATGTTTGTATTTAATATGCAATTTATTGACTGACATGTTAATTACAACCGTTGCTAAACAACCGTCGCTAAGCAACAAAGAATTGCGATATTTTAAAAAAAAGTCCCCCAAAATGCTTCTTGAACGCTTACATGGCGTGCGCTGACTCAACTTAAAGAAACACATAAAAATAATTTTCAACAAAAATATTATACTTTAAAAAAGTTTATAAAAAAGTCCGCGATGGCATATGTTTGATGGCATCTCTGAAGTAACAATTTAAATATATTTTATTTAAATTTCAATTTATCGTGTTATTGTTAATGCATTTTCTATAATTTGGTGGTATTCATCCATATGAAAATAAATATAATAATCACCTTAAGCATTTCTTCTAGATTGAAATTGTATTTTACTGTACATGATTATAATAACTACTTAAGAAGATATCACTGATTCAAAATGACCTAGCGTACGAGTCGCACGTATGGAGGTGCGAGGGCTTGGTTACGGAATGACCGAACCGAACGGGCAAACGGTTTTGTAAATTTTCATATATTTTTGATCTACTGCAATTTTTTATGTGGCTATTTGCTATTTATTATTAATTCATATTTTTCTTCAGTTCTCTTTGCTTACATAATATTCAGATTTTTTAAATTTCTTGGTTTGCTTAAACTTTATTTTTAACATTTTTAAAATGTTATTCCACACTTAGGAAAGAAAAATACTTCGTTTAGAACCGTATAAAACTTCGAGCGTACGTACGTACGTTGAACGTATGGTTTAGTGGTCACAGCGTTTGGTCTGTTTCCAGGACGCGCGGGTTCAAATCCCGCTAGTTTTGGTTGTTTTGTTTATTCTGGTATTATATTTCGTGTTAATTAATAAATCAGCTTTACGCTTTATCCCGCACACAGCAGGGTATGCAGAGGGAACCTAGTGTTAAGACACTCCGTTCCCCACTTTACGCCGAATTTAGGAGGTATTGCGAATTGAG
Organism: Heliconius erato x Heliconius himera; assembly: GCA_013421005.1. Classification (NCBI taxonomy): domain Eukaryota; kingdom Metazoa; phylum Arthropoda; class Insecta; order Lepidoptera; family Nymphalidae; genus Heliconius; species Heliconius erato x Heliconius himera. The sequence goes on from JAATLQ010034747.1 coordinate 16,360, forward strand.
TGGCGAAACTCAACGCCGCTCTTAACCTAGACACCAGAGCGCAGAAATGGAAATATAAATTTAAATAAATATTTCATTTCCTCGAGTGGGGATCGAACCAGTCACACTTTCTGCCACTGCACCACGACCGGCCTCATTACTACTATTATCTTGCAATTATTATTATGTAGGTTTAATTAAAGTTTCCTTAGAACACTAACGTATGCTATATATAAATTATAATTTTAGGATTAAACTTCAAAGTGTCAAAGGCTAAAACTTTTGCTTTTATAGTTACAGTCACACCCTCGTGCCCCTGGGCCATGACGGCCTCTATTATTATTTATTAAAAAAAATCAGCTTCACGCTGTATCCCGCACACAGCAGGGTAGGCAGAGGGAACATAGTGATAAGAGATTCCGTTTCCCACTTTCCGCCGAATTTTTCGAGGCATTGCGTGTTTTTGCCGAAATTTTGCCTTGGTACCAGAGCAAAGAAATGAAAATATTAAGAAATAATAATTTATTTTCCCAAGTGGGGATCGAACCCATAACCGTCGCGTTGGGGCACTGGGCTATGACAGCCTCACTTTATTTATTATTTATTATTTTTGTATATTATTAGCAAATTCTCAAGAGAGAAAAAAATAAAAAAAAATAGGCATAACTAGAGTAACAACCCCTAGCTAGTGTTTATATAATAATGATAATAAAACATTACTTCATGGTCTTAATAACCTTTGTTTGTGTTCATAATGAAATTTTATTGTTGTAAAAATTTGTTGTAAAGTAAACATAACTAAAAATTTATTGTTGTAAAGTAAACATTATCACGCTTGAAAATGAGACTTCAGTATTTTTATTACAAAATATTGTGTATATAGGTTTACAAACTTTAGGGTAAACATGTGCCTTATTATAAATTCAAAAGGTAAACCTACGAAAACACGAAGGCAAATAGGAAAATAAAAGTGTATGATCAAATTTTGCTTGAAAATATTCTGAGTAAATATTTTCATTTGCTCGTTAAATATCCATCTGTCTGTCTTTTTATTTTCATGGGTTAATCTCTGAAGCAACTGAACTGATTTTTATGAGATTTTCATTGGAAGATAGAAGAGTTTTTGGAGCAATACATAGCTACTTTTATACCGAAATTCCGAATCTGAGTGACATACTCCACCAGAGTGGAATGTCTTAACACTAAGCGAGGGAACCTAGTGATAAGACATTCCGTTTCCCACTCTGGTATGTTCTCTCTGGGATACAGGGTGAACCTGTAAACAGTGTAATAAATTATGACGAAAGATTTCTATCAATTAGCAGACATTAAAATTCTTTTAAATATAACTCAATTGATTACAAATTCTTTGTCTTTATATTATAAAGAAAATTTATATATTAAAATGCTATCAGTCCTAAGTACGTTTGTCACGAGCAGGTGAAACTGAACGTTAAGTAAATTATATATTATGTGTTCTAGACACGAGATACAGGTATTTATTGTTTAAATAGCTTAAGTTCATATATGGTTTTTTAATGTTACTTATAAAGTATTATATTATCAAGTTTGCAAATAATAAAAAAATATATATAAAGTTTTATTACTTATACTAGCGACCCGCTCGCGGCTTCGCCCGCTTATACCACAGAATTATTTACTCAACACGCTGATTTATATTCGTGTTTTGATATACCTATTATGTATGTTTGCAGCGCAATGAAAATTTTTTATGAGAAAGTTATTAAAACTTTAGGTCGCATTTTTGTATCTCCTATAAGAATCTTCAATTGAATGTTTAAAATAAAAACATAACTTATCGATACTTACAATAAAATCCTAACTCATCAGTGTCTGTACTTAGAAGATATTACAATTAACAATGTAATAAAACTTGGTCAGTTAGTCTGTTGGTCTGTGCGTTTCTTCACGATAATCTCAGAAACTGCTTAACCGATTTAAATACTTTTTTTGTTTGTATTTTGGCAAACTGCCCTTAAATATTGAGTATTAGTTTTATTTTAATCAGCTTCACGCTGTATCCCGCACACAGCAGGTTAGGCAAAGGGAACCTAGTGTTAAGACACTCCATTCCCCACTTTCTGCCAAATTCTGGAGGCATTGCGTGTTGAGTGGCAGAACTCAACGCCGTGCTTAGCCTCGATACCAGTGCGACGAAATGGAAATATAAATTTAAGTAAATATTTCATCTCCTCGAGTAGAGATCGAACCCACAAACAGTCAGTTTCACAGTCACACTTCGTGCCGCTGTGCCACGACTGGCCTCAACTGGACTGGACTTTATTTTAATCGGCTCACACAAAGATAAAACCAGATACACGCTTTATCCCGCCTTAAGCAGGGCAACTTAGTGTTAATATTGCGCAATATTGCGTATAATGTGTGACTGATGTGCGAACTGAAAATATTATTAAACGAAATGAAAATATTATTAAATTATAATTCCATCCTCCAAGTGGGGATCGGACCCACACCAGTCGCGTTACAGCCACAACTTTGTGCCCCTGTGCCGCGACGGCCTTTAACAAAGAAGAGATGAGAAGCGTCGGCGCTCCTTTTACGGAAACAGCATATAGCGTAAAATATTTTAAAGAAATTAAGCAAGATACATCAACAGTGTAGACGTAAGTTTTTTTGTTCATTTCACGATGTTTATTCATATCTATATTTCGTGTGACGCAGTTACGCATAGATACCAATAACGTAAGCACATGCTACTTCAAAAATACTACTAAAATCTTTAGAACTTTGAATTTTGCCGCCAATATCTACGGCCCGATTTCGGAATGAGGCGTATGCGGCGGTTTCCCTTTGATAGATTTATGTGTGCGTGCGTCGTTCTCGACAAATTATATTTTATTTTACAACGATAATTTTATTTTTTATTTTGTTTGAAAACATAACTTTTTTATTATTGGGTTTTTTTATAGAGTAGTTAAAACTGTGGTTAAATTTAAAGTCGTGCTTAAAAAAAACTTTGTATAATTGAGCATATTTAATATTTATAGTATTTTTGTGGTTAATTAATTAATACCAATAGTTAATACAATACTTGCGAAGGAAGCATATTTTAGGCAATTTTTAATTCTTATACCTTTTGAAAAACTACCAATATTCTTATAGTTAATAAATTATTTTTTCAAATTAAAAATAGTCTATGCTTTTCATTATAATAACGGGAAAATATTGAAAATGTTCAAAATTACACTATAATACCAAATAGTATTGACATTGTAGTGTTGATAGTAATTGAAAATAGTTATACCACAGGAGGATACCTTCATATGCACTGTATAAACCTGTTTTTATGATATAATGTAGAATAATATATTCTATAGAGGAATCACACATTCTTTTTCCCGACTGCTAAGGAAGGGTTATGTTTTTCACGCGTATCTTGTATGTATGTAATATTCTTTATTACCTCGTATCTCCAGAACCGCTGAACGGATTTACATATTTGAGGTATCGTTAGATTCGTATTAGCAGCCCAAGTGTTCTTAGATAGGTGACGTTAATAAAAAATGATAATGGCGGCTGTGGTACGCCATTGGACTTAGTAAAAAAAAAAATTCGTTTCGAATACTACAATATGGGTATCAAATTCAAGAGCTCAATTTTAGGATTTCAAAAAGGTATATAATGATTATCCTTACCATAATAAATTCTAACAAAAAAAATGAAAAATAAAAAAATATTTGTAAAAACAAAATCCCCGACTGCATCAAACTAAAAAGAAAATAAACAAGCCCAATAGTTTATTAGGAGTAACAGTCGGGACCTATAAGTAATTCTTCAATCAATAAAATCTTTACCAGGAACCCCGCATAATTTAAAGAGGTCCAGACTGTTAATCCTAATAAACTATTGGGATTGTTTATTTTCTTTTTAGTTTGATGCAGTCGGGGATTTTGTTTTTACAAATATTTTTTTTATTCTTTAACTATAACACGTAAATATATTTTTTGAGGTTACTTTGTACTAAGATGGCATGGCTCTGTTCCCGCATTTACGTCCCTGATATTGATATAAATAATAGAAATATAAAACATTGGAAAAAAAAGGAGAAGAAACGCAATTATATTGCATTTTTTTTCATACTTGAAACGTATTAATAAATTTACATACAATTCATTTGTTTTGAATATAGCATTAAGGTTAGTCAGCTTCACGTTATTTTAACAGATGACATTAATATCTATATATATAAAAGGACTTGTGCTGACTGACTGAGGTAAGACGCACGCAGAGCCGTAACCGCTGATGGTGGAAACGTGAAATTTGGGCAGATGTTTATTTTCGTATTCTGGACATCCACTAAGAAGGTAATTTGAAAAATGTTAATCTTAAAGGGATGAAATAGGGGTTGAAAGTTTGTATGGAAAAAAATTTTAATCTGTACCGATTTTTATAAAATTTGAAATTCAGACTCTTAAAAATATTTCATTGAACACGTGTTTCATGGTTTTTAAGAATTCACCCCCTAAGGGTTCAAATAAGGGGTTGAAAGTTTATATGGAAAATTTTTTAAATCGCCACCGATTTTTATAAAAAATTAAATACAGACTGTTAAAAATATTTTATTGAACACGTGTGTCGTGGTTTTTTTAGAATTCACTCCTAATAAGCGAGCGAAGCCGCGCGCGCCCTCTAGTATTTGATACTTCCTTAACATGATTATTTAATTTATTTTTTATATATAAAGTCTTGAGAAAGTTCTCTTGAGAAATATATCTACTGTAAATGAATGCAACTTTATACAGGGTGGAAGAGGCAGCGCTCCATCTACGGAAACAGCATATAGGGTAAAATATTTCAAACCTATACCTAAAGAAATTAATCAAGATGCAGAAGTTTGGACGTAGGATTTTTTTTTCATTTCACGATTTATATCCATACCTGTATTTCGTGTGACGCGATTACGTATAGATCCCAATAACATAAACACTTACTACTACAAAAATACTACTAAAGGTTAAACAACTTTGAACTTTATCGCCAATACATACTTCTCGATTTCGAAATGAGGCGTGTGCGGCGGTTTTCCTTTGATAGGTTTATGTGTGCGTGCCTCATCCTTACAAACGTTTTGTTTTAAAATGACAATTTTATTATTTATTTTGTTTGAAAAAAAAACTTTTTCATTTTTGGGATTTTTTTTTTCTGAATTATATTAGGCTTTTATAGAGTAGTTAAAACTGTGGTTTCATTTAATGTGGTGCTGACACTTCCACCCTGTATATATATAACGCCAATGATTAAAATGTGTTGATATCACCGCGTCATCTAAACACAATATAAAGTTTTATAAACTATGAACTCACAATCAGAATTTACTTTCCAAATACATATACAGTAATATCCCTGACTTACCGGCAGTGGGACCGAGCGATTGCCGTGTAAGTCAAATTCGCGTAAGTCGGTGTTCAACTTTGCATATAAAGTTTTTTTAAACAGGACCAGAGCTTAAAAAAAAATATTTAGAAGAAAAATGTTTAATAAAGTGTAGGATAATAAAAAAAAATACATTGTTATGAATAAAGTAACCTAAACCGGAGTTATTTTGAGCTGGATGGCTTCATATATTCTAACAATGTTGCCTGCCGGGTTAAATTTTTCTTCTTTTCCAATTCACAAATTTTCATTTTTACTTCAAAGTCTTTAATTATATTTAGTTTTCACTCCAAAGACAGTGTTTTCTTTTCTTGTTATGCTCAAATGACTCATTTTTCGTTCTTTTAGACGTTATAATTAGAGATTTAAGTAAAACGTACTGCGCACGTAAAACAATTTCACGCGGAACATGTTTAAACCTGTCGCAAACTAAAAACTGAGTGTGCAGAGCAAGAGAGCCGATGTGCGGCAATCAAAATGAAAAACCGTGTTTCTCCGAATTCGCGTAAAACGGGGCAGCGGGGTATTACTGTACTTTTTATTGCAGATATCGCCATTTGAGCTATTCCCGAAAAATATACCTACTTTATTATTTTTGTTAATGTCACCAACGTTGACGTTTAAAATAATAATTATGGTAGACTAAACAACTATTAATTGTACTTCTTTTTTCAGCTTCACGCTGTATCCCGCACGCAGTAGGGTAGGCAGAGGAAACCTAGTGTTAAGACACTACTTCCTATTTCCTACGTTCCGCGGAATTCTGTAGGCATTGTGTGCTGAGTAGTAAAACTCAACGCCGCACTTTGCCTCGACACCAGGGCGATGAAATGGAAATATAAATTTAAATAAATATTTAATTTCCTCAAGTGGGAATAGAACCCACAACCAGTTTATGCTTTGTGCCCCAGTGCCACGAACGGCCTCAACTTACTTTCTTCTTTTAAATTGTGGTTAAATACAATAATCGTAATTTAATTATGTCAAATTTCTATTAACCGACTTCTTAAAAGAGGAGGTCATCAATTCGACTGTATTTTTTATCCTTGTTAGCTCAGAACTTTTGACTGTGTGAACCGATTTTGATGATTCTTTTTTTATTTGGAAGCTAGTGCGTCCCGTGTAGTCCTATTTTAATTTAGTTCATTTCCGACAATGGTATCTATGAAAAAACCATATAAATTTCAAATTTACATTATGTATGTGCGCGACAAATGGACTAATATCTCAATATCAACTCAACCGATTTTAATGATTCTTTTTTTATTAGAAAGGGTACATATAAAGGGTGGTTTGGTGAAAGTTTGGTTAAGTTCAGAGTATGAACTCCGATTGAAATTGAAGAAGTCGATTTTTTTTATAAAAAAATATAATTATGTTATTTTTTCTGGTAGAATTTCTTTGTACTCTATGATAAAAACTATTCTATAAGTTGCATTAGATTTTGAACTTTTACCATGCTAAAAATAAATTAATTTCATACAGTAGTTATCGGTATTTTAAGTAATTTACATTTTTCAGTTTTTCTTTTTTTTTAATAAAACTATAATGAAATTCAGAATGAAACCCAAAAAAAATGTACCTTGAGACCCTAGGCTAATACCATGCAAAATTTCATCAATTTCTGTCTAGTAGTTTTTGCGTGATTGACGAACAAACAAACAGACAAACAGACAGACAGACAGACAGACAGACAAGAATTCTGTTGAGTGGTTTTTTAGGTAGGTGTCGATTATAGACATATAAACCGACCTAATTTTTATTTTTTTTATATCTTTCTATCTACAGAATTGACTTTTCTATCCTTTTATTATATATAGAGATTTTTTTGAAATGTGTGTGTACACGATCCCCACTCCCCCACAAGGAAATGAAATAATTATTTTAATTTATATTTTCATTTCTTCGCTCTGGTATCGAGGCAAAGCACGGATTTGAATTCTGCCACTCATCACGCTATGCTTCTAGAATTCAGCAGAAAATGGGAAACAGAGTGTCTCAACACTAGGTTCCTTCTGCCTACTCTGCTGTGTGCAGGATTCTTTAGATTCTGTTTGAACGTCTTCTAATTTTTCATGCTTACTGCGGAAATGATTTTTTAATTGTAAAGTTTAAAATTTGTTAGTTTCTCTCGAGAAAAAGTTCTTGAGTCTTATAATATATTAGAAACTTGAATAATATAATATATTAGAAAACTTTAGATAGTTTTGCACGCCTACGTAAGCCAGTTTTGATGTAGAATCACTTTCACGCGTATCATAATTAAATTACACGACCAAGTTGCCGGATACAGGAGAGCTTGTTGGCAAAGGACTATACAAAGAGGCAATAGATCCCTCATAAAGTCTTCTGTATAATTTTATGGCTACCCGAAACAACTGATTCTATATTGTTTACTAGCGGCCCGCCCACGGCTTCGCCCGCTTAAAATACATGATTATTGATTTAAGCAGAATTGATTGACAACTATAATAAAATAAAATAAATAAATAAATCAGCTTCACGCTGTATCCCGCACACAGCAGGGTAGGCAGAGGGAACCTAGTGTTAAGACACTCCGTTCCCCACTTTCTGCCCAATTCTGGAGGCATTGCGTGTTGAGTGGCAGAACTCAACGCCGCGCTTAACCTC